>PVJA010009474.1:0-60572 GCA_004027025.1 Myocastor coypus
AAAAAAAAAAAAAAAAAAAAAAAAAAAAAAAAAAAAAAAAAAAAAAAAAAAAAAAAAAAAAAAAAAAAAAGATATACACTCACAAGGGCCGGCGGTATAGCTCAGCGGATTTAGCGCTTGCTTAGAGGAAGCGCAGGGGCCAGGGTTCAGTTCCTGGCCCCTCGTGCCACGCCGGCCCCGCTCTAGAGTGTGCTGAGTGAGTGATACTGGGTGTGGGGGTGCGTGTTTGTAATCCCAGCCCTTGGGAGGTAAAAACAGGAGGATCACTATGACTCAGTAGTGAGACCTCCCCGCAAAAAAAAGATATACACTCACAAAATATATATTTATTTATTTTGGAATCATCTCTATTTCAAATGTTAAAAAATTAAAATACACAAAAGTGTACCAAAGCTGTTCACTAATATATCACAAATTTGGTATATGCATCAAAAACATTCTTAAGAACCTACATTTTCAATAGAGATGACTTTGTTACCATGTAGCTATATGAAAATTAATTTAAAATTCCTGCATGAATATATATATATGTATATGTGTATATATATATATATATGTATGTGCATATATATATATATATATATATATATATATTTTTTTTTTTTTTTTCTGGAATCTGGAATTGACCTTAGGCCCTCACACTTATCAGACAAGCACTTATTCTACTGAGCTATCTCTCCAGCCCCTTGCATGAATATATTTAATTCTAAGTTATATGACACAAAAATTCAACCATTTCAGCATAATTATATCCTATTCCTGGGTTTATTTTTAGCTATAGAACTAGTGTAGAACCACTAAATAGCATGTGTAACCAAACTCCTTCCAATCTCCTAAATGCCCTATGTAGAAGCAAGGTGGAAAAAAATCAAGAAAAAAAGCACAGTTTATATAGAAGTTCTAGGATCTGATACTGTTATACCACTTCTATTGACAACTAAACCCAGCATATATAAAGAGAAAAATTACATATGATAGAAGTGAGAAAATTGAACACTGCTGGAGGGCTGACCAAATTCAGTATAAGGATATAACATCTACACTTAAACTTTTTACATATTTTCTTTAAACCTTAGGATAAAGATGAAACAGACTTAAGCTACAAATTGACACTCTACATAGTTATAGAAGCTGAGACTAGTCTAAAACCCAGTAATTCAAACACATAATCTGGTATGTTCTTTTCCAAAAATCTACTTAAATATAATAAAATTCTTGTAAAATGTCTTTATTATGTTTTCATATTATATTTCCCCTTGATGTGAACTACAGTTTTGTGATGTTCAACTTTCCCTTTTCTTGCCCTGGCTTGATGTCTAGCTTTGCACCTTTCTGTTTGAAAACAGTGAATACAGTTAAGCTAATTAACATGCAAATAAATAGAAAGTGTGGTAACTAGAAAAATATCATTTGAAAGCCTGTTTCATAATAATGGTTAAGAATAAAGACTGAGTAGTCTAGTTGAAAGTATCATATGTACCACTACTAACTTTGTACTTTATAAGGTTGTGATACCTATTCTACTTAATTACAACTTAGAGATGTTCTATGTAGAACATCAGCTTAGAGATGTTCTACGTAGAAAACATCCACTTGGCTGAAGCTTACTACAGAACATGAAAGAAGCCTGTGAAATGAGAAAAAAGGGAGACAGAAGTCAAATTTGAAAACTGCAGAGCGTTGGAACATTGTTCACTATCTAGAGAAGATTATGGAAGTCAACTTTGAAGCCTAATGCCTATGCAAAAATTTACTTTCTTGTCAATACCTGTTTCACCTTCAGCTGTCTGTCGAGATTCCTTCTTTTGTTATTATAAACACTTCACAATGACACTGTCAATTATTCTTAATCTGTCATCCATTATTAGACTCTGCAAGACTGGGAATCCCAGCAGGTCTCTTCCTCATCTATCGTAATGCCCAGCACAAGAAGCCCCTGCTGAGGTGTGGCAGAACTCACATCCACGAATTCAGAGTGAAGATATGAAAAACACTAACAGAAGCAACTTGGAATGCTCACATTGTATAAATTGAAAAAAATAATAATCTTCAGAATACCTTGCCATGAATTGATGATGTGAAACTAAGTATCCAGCAAATCACTAAATCATTATTAGACATTTTCAGTTTGTAGAGCCTTGGATAGCTACATACTTATACCATACAGTGAAGCAAATATGACAATATATCAAAATTCAACAAGGAAGGGGGAAGGTAGTAAGACATAAAGATTAAGGTGATTTGTTTATGAAATATGGTTCTCAGGGACTCAGTATGTATATATTTGGAGCATCTGTCTGCAGACTTTTTATCTTTTGGCACAAGCTATATCAAATGGATTATAACCTTTTAAAAAATTTACCTAGGTATTCAAAGGAATTTTCTCCTCTTTATGAAGACTTCACAGGCTTCTCCTACTTCTTCCCATGCTTTAATTATATAGCTTAACCCAGAACAATTTGTCCTGGTAAGACTGGAAAATATGATATATGACAGTTAACCTAGAAAAAAAGATTGGGTGATTTGCTCTAAAGTGTCATCACAGCATTCTCCAAGTCAGTCATTCTTATGAACAGGATAGACAAGGAAAGCTTCACAGGTTCTAATGTTCAACTTAAACAATTAAGAAGTGTTCAGAGATTATGTGCCAATTGATGTGTAGTCTCACATTTTTAGTGAGCATATTTATTATGCTTGAGTTTTCCCATTTTTCTAGTTAGTACATAATGGCTCCTGTTTTGACCAGGTTGGGTGCTACTGATTGCAAAAGCCTCACATTGTGTGTATAAGGGATGCATGGCCTCGGGTCAGCCAGAGAGCTCAGTGGACTAAAGTGCCTGCTTAGGTAGACACAGTGACTGGGATTCAATCTTCACTATGCCCTGCCAGCCCCACCCCTGGGGCACACTGAGACAGTGATTGAGACTGGGTGTGGTGGCATGCACTTGCAATCCCAGTACTTTGGAGGCTGAAAACAACAGAATCACTATAAATCTGATTGATGTAGTGTGACCCTGTAGACCAGGTAGACCTGTAGACCCTGTACTAAATATGACAAAAAAAAAAAGAAAGAAAGAAAGAAAGAAAGAAAGAGAAACAGAAACACATGATCTCTTTAGTATTATCATTGTCACAATTATTAATCTATATTAACATGATTAATCTACTGTAGTCCAAATGGAATGGCTTCAGGACAAAAAGAGCTTGCGGTAGAATACTCATCATAGCACTATGATTCATCCGCATTCCTCTTCTACTTTAATGGGTGCTCTCTTTTTCTCAGACCTTTCGGAGTACACTAAAATAATCCTGGATAATCTAGTATAGTCTTTGAAAGTCATCTGTTAGGCAAATTTCATTCCATATACACTAATTCTTTTTGCAATGTAACCTAGCATATTCATAAATTCCAATGTTTGGGAAGTGGATGTGTGTAGAACTAAAGACATTAGAATGCCTACTATATTAGAGGAATCCAAAATTTTAGATAACCGAATCTGCTTTTATATTACATTGAAGCATATTTATGATTTGAGGTAAATGCCATATAATTTTGCACTATTCTTTAAGAAGAACATTACCATCTTCTTAAAGTATATTAAGACAGTTACATTACCGAGTTTTAATTTGTAGAAGGGCAAACTTCCAAGCAGAGGTACACAACAGCTACTATTTCACGTCTTGTGTTCTGCATGAAACACTCAGGATAAGCAATTCACCTTTTATCAGCATAAATCTTCCCTAAGGCTTCATATGTACAGGTCAAGTCTTGTACGGTCTAGTTTACCCACTGTTGTCACCTTGGAAAGAGAATTTCAATATACAGAATGACCTGGTGTCTCATAAGTGACCCCAAGAAATAGGAAGTGAAATATCACACTTTTGATCAGTCTTGCTAACTCTACTACAAGAGCAGGATCACATCCACAGAAGAATCACACTTTGAACACTGGTATTATTGATGATTTTAGTTCATTTCAACATAGTTTTATTGGCTTTTATAGCACACGTGTAAATGAACACATTAACGGGAAAAATTGAGAGCAATATGAATAAAACTTTCCCCCAAGTGACTCCTTATGCCATGAGAAGTTCATCTTCATGAAATCATCCATTAGGGAACTTCACACTCAGCCTCGAGGGTGGGGGGCACACTGGCTTGTAAAATCCACTGGATTATTCTACATTGGATAATACTGGTCAAGTCCTCTCACAGTTAAATATGCCACTTTCTAGCTAAAGTTTTACTTTCCTATTTTCTCATTTCCCTTCTTCATCTGCATTTTCAGGTAATTTCAATATTCCCCCTTGATTCTTTCTTTTGTATGTGCTTTTCAAAATAATATGGCCAATTAATTTGTGTCATTATTTAGTGTAATCTTTTTAAAAATAACTGAATGATAACTGGCTTAAATTTCTTGAAGATTGATATGTTCTTAAATACAGGGAATAAAATATTTTCAAAGTACAATTACTCATATTTAGGTAGAAACATTTTAATCTGATACAATCCAACTGGTTAATTTTTATGTTCATTTTTTGTGTGATTGTGTACTATTCAGTATTTAACATTTTAATGATTAAGTATATCTTTTCTTTATCCTCAGTACTTTATTTTAAGAGCTGGTGAGATAGCTTAGTGGACTGAAGTTTACAGCTAATACTAGTTTGTAACTAAGTGGACCAAGTGCATGCTTTGGGGAGCACAGGGACCAGGGTTTAATCCTCAACCTGTATATCATGCTAGCCCCATCCTTGGGCATGGTGACCTTGCCACCAAATCCAGGTGTGGTGGCACATGCCTGTAAGCCCAGAATTTAGGTGGCTGAGGCTGAAGGATTACCACACAAGTATGAGGTCAGCCTCACCTGCAAAGTGAGTTCAAGGCCAGGCTGAATTGCATGGTAAAACCCTGTCTCAAAAAGAAGAGTAAAAGAACATTCCAAAGACATGAAGAATATTATGGGTAAAAATTCTGTTTGCAATACAGAGGCTTAATTTAACTAAAGTTTCTGTGTGATGTTTGTAAAGGGAAAAAGAAATTTTCCACGTTAGGCATGTGGAAAGAAAATTGCCCTGACTTTCAATAAATTAACGGTTCAGTAGGAATATTAGGGAAACATGCATTTGATGGCCATTTGGCACAATATGTACACACGCTGCTCTGGTTCTCTAGGTGCTGATGGGAAAACCTGGGTAGATCTCTCTATTGCCAAGCCCAGAGATTCTTCTGAGGCCACAGAATTATTCCTTTTCAATGTTATTTTATTTGTACTTTTTTTCTCCTTTTCAGTATCCACAAAGCAAATAGCTATCCCATTTTCTTAGCTTTCATTTTCTCTGGTATTCTCAAAGAAAAGACATATGCCACAGAGGTAAAAAGTAACAACAGCATCCACAGCCGACAGACTTCCTTGTTGGCCTGTCACAAGCACTGACACCTTTATCACGACTAATTCCACCACAGTTTAATTCTGAAATGGCAATTTGAGGTAAAGTTCAGAAATTATGAAAGTTTTATTTATTTATTTATTTATTTATTTATTTATTTATTTATTTATTGTAGTGGCACCCTAAATTTGATGACTTGTATAAGGAGAAATTCATACTGGATTGCTTCTGCCAGAGATTTATTAGAATAATAACTAAAGGACAAAATGAAAGAGTTGATGAAGAGGAAAAGAAAATAGCTGGATTCTGAGTCGGAATAAGTAGAATGGAAGAAAGATTAATTAGAGCCTTATGCAGCTCTAATAAATGTTGTAAGAGGTTAGCATTAACTTGAACCTAAGCCACCCAGCCTATGAGCATTCCAGAGTCTCTGAGAAGGGGACACAACTTAGTAAGTCTGCCTCGCTCATTCACTGGCTAGGGCACCTACTGAGAAACATATTCTTAATGTTGACAACTAATATTTTTTTCAAAACTCAGTGGCTTGTGTTTTTGTGCAATTATGTCCTCCAAAATTACTTAAATCAAACATCATATACTACTGTCTCAGTTACTTTTTTCTTGTTACTAGGACAAATTAGCTAACACTGATAATTAAGGAAGGAAATGTTTATTTAGCTCATAGTTAGTGGAAGTTTCAGTCCACACGTGGAAGGCCTGAAGGCAGAGTGCCATATGGCCTAGGACAGCCATTCATGGCAGCAGAAAACAGCAAAGACTAAGGGATGAGAAGCAGCTGAGGCAGCTCACAAGCCTCTCTCCCTTCTTTACCTTTGTGTGCAGAATATCTGTCCCAGGTGGGTGTAGCACTGACACTCATAACCTTAGCACTGGATCAAATTAAATCACAAATTCTAGAAACTGTCCCATCAATGTCTGAGGCCTTCTAGGGGAGGGACACCTAGACATAAATCATAATAGCTTCTGAACATCTCTAAAGTATTTCTACAGCTAAAAGTAGTGGATTTTTGACTATATGTAGATTATCTTCATTCATTATGTGCAAGTTAGTAGCCTTGGAATATCAATGAGTGGGATAATTCTGAGCTTTTAGCAGAATAAATTAGCATCAACAAAATAAGCATGATGTGAAAGCAATTTGCCAACTTTTGTTTCACTTGCTTTGATCCTCTTAATCTCATACATGAACCAGAACTACTATGCTCCACAGTGAAAACCGCTGACTATCAGTTTTCATCTCTCTTTGTATACAAGAAAGCTCACTTTTGTGTTAAACATAAGACTTTTTGGACCACTGTGATAAACCATCTGTGGTGGTCAGATTTCCCATTGCTGGAGCAAAATGTTAATCAGACACTATTTAAAAGATTCATGCTTCAATTTGTCTTGGGGATTTAGAGCATTTAGCCCATGGGCAAATTGGCTTCAATGCACAGCTTTCATTTTGAGAATGAAATGGACCAAGGATGAACTTCACAGAAGTCAGGAAACAATAAGAAAACAGTGTCATTAGCACGCATGTCCTCCAGGGCCACCACCAGTATCCAGGTACTTCAAGTGGGCCACACAACACTGACTAAACCCAGTGAGGAGTGCAGAGTCCCTGCAGTCCCAGCTCTTTCAAGGAGCCCGACCACTGAATGTGTGAAATGTCAAAGGACACTTTACATCCAAATCACAAAAACACCTCATAAATTTATTGGAATGTATCTTTTATGTACTACTCTATTTACTTGATATTTTTGTAACTTCTATTTTATGTGTCTTTCTAGAAATATATTTAGTAAGGATGCAATTTGGTATTACTTAAAACTTTCAACAATATTTTGCATAGCTGATATATGTGGTATTTGTTTCTCAGAGTGGCCAAATCAGTGAATGCTAAGACTAAAATTAACCCCTCCAAAAGGCTGTTTTGGTTCAGATCTTTGACTTCCCAAACATTGCTTCAAATAACTATTTCAGAGTGAAACACTTTGTGTCATATAATGACATGTGCTATCACTGGTTCAACTATGACACATTTTGCTAGAGTTAATACATTTCCGGGAATAGGGCTGGAGGGAGGGCTTTTATATGTTTTCATTTCTGGGGATCAAACCCAGGCCCTTGTTTCCTAGAGAGGTGTTTTACTACTGAGCTATACTTCAGGTCTGGCCTTGCTTCTTTTTGATCTCACTCTAAGTTTTGGATCCTCATGCAAGACTAAGAAATAAAGTTTTGTTGAATCACTGAACAAATGATTAATGTAAGAGAAAGAACAAAAGATGTATGTGAACATGAGATTTTGTGATGTAGGCAGATTCTTCAGAATGTCACCGAAATATCTACTGAGAAAATATGCCTGAAATTCAGAAGAATATCATAATGTAGAACAATGGAATTATCGAGAAATACCAGATAAACTAATATAAAAAGAAAATTTTCTTCTTCAAACAAAAAATTGAATAAAATGAAAATGTAGCCTGATGGGCATTTCGAAAGGCAGAGTGTGATGGACGGGGCCCAGAGGGAGTTGTGGTAGAGCAGCTTCACCTGTGGGTCCTCTAGTTGTTGCTTTCTCCCTTTCTTGAACTGCTGTTGATTGACCCCTGAGTGAACCCTAGGATGAAAGCTGATGGAGGGCTTGGTTGTGCTCCTGACTGGGCATGTGGCCCTCCTTTACTTTGATGAGACCGTGGTCATGTTGGTGCCTGAGCATATGGAATTTTTTTGCTTGGGTGATTGTGTATGAGATCACACGGACTATCCTGAAGAAAGCTAAGTTGTTTCAGAGGTTCCTTGCTCACTGGGGAGGGAATCTCGGTGAGTCCTCTGAGTTAACTTCATCGGGTCTTCTTGTAGCTTCTTCTCATAGCTTCTTTCATCCCCAACACAGAAAATTACAACAGAAAATGCAAGAGAATGCTAGAACTACACTTTGTTAATTTCAAAAGAATGTTGGGAGATGGAAAAGAGCTACATCTGTTATACATTTTATCTCTTAACTTCAGTCAAGAAAGTATCTGTTCTTGTTCTTCTTAAAAATAACCTTGACATAGACAAAGCTATGTGTCAGTGGGTCAGAGACTACGGGGTGACACCAGTCTTAATATGTGCCAAGGTGAGAAGAGTATAACCTTTTAAAACCTTGAATATAAGAGTGAAGAGTCCAAAATTGGATTCAAAATTGGGTTGTGTTATTTGGTATAGGAATGGTAACTATCATTTCAAATCTTTTTCCATTTTTCATCTTTCTGTTCTCACCTTCACATCCTCTGGGATTGGTTACAGAAATATCAAAATTACTGGAATCCTTCATCTAGCTTCGTGCTATCCCAGTTACCACATGAAGGCAAAAATCAATAAAGACATTCCCTGTTCCTGTAACTATCATTTACACGTTTTAAAATGCATTTATCTCTTTTTCACTCATGAGGGATCATCTCATACTTGGAAATCTGATGCTGTAACCACTTGTCATTTGGTCAAAATTTTTCTTCATTTATTTTAAGAAACACAGTATTTAAGATAACTATCTATATTTATCTATCTATCTATCTATCTATCTATATGATATATTTGAGTTTAGAAATACATTTAGGTATGAAAGTTTTTCACAAACTCATGTGTATCTTTACTGGTATAATTTATAAAAGTTTGCTTTTTAAAAAAGGAATGTTTATATTATTTGTAACAAGTATATATTGTACAAGAGAAAGTATATACTTTATACATTTGATCTGCAAATAGCAACATTTAATGTTTATAAGAAGTCGTATATGTTCTCTCCTCAGTATTCTAGTTCATGCTGTCCCATATTTTATCAACTTTTGCAAAGCAGTACTGCTATAGTATTTCAGACTCCCAGTGAATTAATTAAAATGAATCATCCCTTTCTTCAACTCATATTTAAGCAGAACCATCACACTCTCTTTGAGAATTAGGCATGTAATAATATACATCTTTCATTCGACCCATTCTTTCACCATAAAAATTATGCTCTGCCTATAAGGAATTACCCTCAAGATAACTCTATTTAAATTAATCAGAGTGTTTTGATGGAGCAAGGATAAATCACTCCAGTAAAGTTAGAGTACTTCACTAAAATGAACACATCAGATTTATTTTCCCTCTTCACCTTCTAATTTAGTCAAAGTAGAAAAAAACAATATTGATGTATTGTCTTCTTTAAAGAAAAGCAATGTTTTCATCCTCTGTGCATTTGCTGAGTCTTATTTACATCAAATTCTGATTTTAAAAAAAATAGGGAAGTGGCTAACATCATAAAGAATATTACACAGAAGAATTTAATAGTACAGCACCCTCTGGATTAGCTCTCTATTGAAAAGTATTTCTCATCCTGTTGTGCCCTTCCCAAACTCAGTTTTCTCTCCTACATTCACAGTACTGCAACTCTTATTTGGAAAAATACCATAGCTGTAGAGTCACTTTAGAAGTGCAGTAGCACCGCATAATACTGTTGCTGTCACTTCTCTGTACAAAAACTCTCTTTCTTTCTTTCTTTCTTTCTTTCTTTCGTTCTTTCTTTCCTTCTTTCTTTCTTTCTTTCTTTCTTTCTTTCTTTCTTTCTTTCTTTCTTTCTTTCTTTCTCTCTCTGTCTCTCTCTCTCTTTCCTTTCTTTATACTGATAGAATTCAAAGCTTTTCACAGGTTTAGGTTAATCTACTTTTTAAAAATCATTCTCTACTACTCTCTCACATTAAATGTAAGTTTCATTTGATTCCCAATTTCAGTGTTCTGAACCAGCAATGATTTTCCTAATTACGCACTAATGGTATTTCTTTGTTTTAAAACATCCTTTTCTGTCTGATTGGTTGACAGCATGCTGCAGCACATACACATATGGATCCTCTATTAACTGGTTTTCGAAATCTTTCCCAATTACCCAGGAATAGCTTGTATCTTTGTCACTCTTTTCCATATACATTGCTTATGCTTCCATAATGTTCATTTATGATGTTCTTGTTTGTTACTGTCTAATGTTAGATTTAAATTATGGTAGTGAAAAAGAGCCGAATATATCCATGAATAGTGACTTTCGTATCTTAGAATTCTCCAGAAGCACCTCTCATGATGATGATATACAAGAACTCCTAGGGTCTTGAGTCTGTAAGCTGCTAGCATGGTGGAGTCAATGAATCTTCCTCATTGAGTCTTAGTCTAAGAACCTGAAAAATAGATACTATAAATTCAAGCCTAAAAATTGGCAGGCAGGGGTGGGTATATATTTCAGCAACACAAATGCTTGGATGACAAGGACAAAGTCCTAAGTTTGATTCCCAGCATCAGGAAAATAAATAAAGAAAAGCAGTAGGCATGAAATGTAGAGCAGTCAGTATTTCAACTGGAGCTGAAATCATACAGAATTTCCCTATAAATCAATTCAGTGATGCAGAATGAATTTCTTCTGAAGGGAGGATCAAGGTTTTTGTTCATTTTAGTCTTCAGTTGACAGACTAGGACTACAAATTTTAGTCTTTAGCCTAATGATTCCTCTCATCCAAAATTATACTTATCAAACCACCCTCACAAACACACTGAGTAATATTTGAACAAATGCATTGTACTTTTAGATCAAGACATAAGTCTAACCACCATGAACCACTGTCAACTTCACACCCCTATACCTCTACTTAAACCATAAGTAACCTCAATGTGCAACAATAGCAAGATCATGTTTTTCTAGAATGTTACAAATTTCTGCAAATCCCAAAAGTCTTTCTTCCTGTCCTTCAAAATAAGTCAAGACCTTGAGTCATGCTTATTCTTCATTAATATCTCCTACTACAAAATTAAGTGGTAAAACTAACAATATTAAATACCAGACTATGAAATCAATACATCTTATGTTAAATGAAAATGAAATAGAAGACAAAACGTGCATATAAACAAACATAATACAATGAGGAAGAAACATAATATATAGACCTTGTTCTTTGTAATTTCTCACTTTATTTCCTAGTTTTGAAAATCAATTTATTTTTTAAAAAGTTGGAAAAAATTAATGAGAGAAAAATAGTTTCTGTCTAAGAGAGACAGAAGAGAATGCAGAAAAATGCCCTGAGAATCAATTTTGTTTCATTCTTGAGGCATTTAAGCGCTTCTTAGTCTTTCTTCAGTCTGGGCATCTCAGATTTTTGTTGACCTTAATCATTGAGCATGACAATGCTAAGGAATAAACTGAAGGATCTACATAAACATGCACTTTTCATTACAACCTTATGGAAACGTCCCTTTCCCCCTGGGTAGTCATGATCTGTCACCTGAGCCAACACAGGAACTCCTTAGTTCATCTGTGAGTTTGAGATGTGAGAAACTTAAAGTGAACAGCATATAGGGCCGGTGGTATAGCTAAGCAGACCAAGCACTTGCTTAGGTAAGCATAGGGGCCAGGGTTCAGGCCCTGGCACTGCATGCTGCACCAGCCCTGCCCTAGGGAGTGCTGGGCCGGTGACGGAATCTGGGCACAGTGGCACGCACCTGTAATCCCAGCACTAGGGAAGCAGAAGTCAGGAGGATCACTATCAATCTGGGCTGTGTAATGAAACCCTCCACAAAAGAAAAAAAAAAAAAACTTAAAGTGAACAGGACAGCTTTTATTTTTATTCTTATAAAATCTGTTTTATCATACAAAGACAGTATTTCTCTCTTTGGGTGTAGCATTTCAAAGTCAGCAGAATAAGGTGACAAGAAGAGGGAAACACTGGGTGCTATATGGAGTGATGCTTTCCCTTTTATGTTTTATAGTTTCTTAATTCCTGGATTTGTGAACGCTGACGATGGGAGAAGTAATGTCATATGCTAGACACTTATTCAGAGTACACACATACTTCTGTAGAATCTTGACCCAATCCTGCAAATCAAAGCCTCATAGGACAAATTTAATCTAAGTTGTCAAAAGACCATTTCAAGGCCATAAGTAGGGTGTTCACCTCACATTTATGGGTCCCATTGCTGGACATTATCTGCAGTTATGTAATATCCTTGGTTCATATTGATGCTGCGTGAGAAATTTTTATAGCTTGCAAGGTATCTATGAGTTCTATAAATCCATATGTAGTAGTTTTGTGAGAAGCCTTCCATGCAAGAAAGATAAAATCATATCCCTTAGTGCTGTCTCGACCAAGGAAAACAAAGATGAATTACTTCCATGATGTCCCAGTATAATTAACATGACACTATATAATGGGATGATCACCTCCAGAAATGATGTCACACAGGCGAATCAGTGTTTTGTTTCTGCCACTGAAATCTAGCATTCAGTAGAGGTCACAACTTGGTCAGCCTTGATACACTGAAGTCATACCTTTGAGCCCATGCTTACACTTAACTCTGCCATCAGGACCCCCTCAGCTCCTTCTTATCAAAGATTTCTGGGGAAAGATACTAAGTGATATCTGTGGAATGGGTTACCTAATCCATTTGCATTTTGTGAATGTCGTGTAATTAATCTTAAAGTCATATTTTCTAAGTATAAAATTACAATCTATCTCAAAAAAGAAACAAATCTAAACATAGAAATTGTTCACAGGCATTTAACTATCATAAATGTAAATATGTTCACTGCTACAGACACATATGCATTTCAAAATGCATATACAAATATTAGAACACATGAATTTTCCCTTAATCTTAGGTAAATGCCTTCTTTCCTGATATAAAAGCAGCACAAACTATATTTACTTCCGTCCAATATATTAAATTAACTCAAATTTGCCCAGGAATATTTGGCTAATATTTGGATATAATAAAAGATAACCTTTCAGGCCTGCATGAATTAGATCATCAGGATAAAGCATGATGCCAGGATATCTGTTCGTCTCTAGAGATAAAGTCAACACTTCTTGTCCTAATGTGTGTTCCAGGAAACTGAGCTATATTAATTTCATTAAGTTTCTCTTTGCCTTTTTGGTAAAACCTAAATTCAATTAATAAGGATGAGTAGGAGGAAATCAGAGAAAATGGCATGAATACTTCTGATTGCTTATTGTTATGCTGTCCTCTCTTGGGGTTTGCTGTGGATTTAACTTAGTCTTCCTTGTGAGGAACAATACCTCCTCTGTGGCGCAGCTGAGCCCTGCTGCTCTGGGCTGCTCTGTTCCAGTAACTTCTCCCTTCAACACTTTTGCTGTTGGTTTTTGAAATCATGTCTAGTGTATCCAGCTCTTTCTTGTTCTCAAAATCTGTTTACTCTTGTCAACATATGCAGTGTAAGCATCCTATCTCTAATAATAATTCTTACAAGTTTCAGGCATTTACCTTTCTTATTCTGATCTTTGAATTCTCAATAGACTATCAAGGTGGAATGAGGAAGCATGTTATCATGAAACAGAAGCAGCGGAAATCATAACACAGACATAATGATAATTGTGATAGTCATGAGTGTTGTCACCCTTATGTTACTGAGGCTAAATAAATATCTGATGTACACAACTTAATGAAGAAATTTTTCTTTTTCTAGAGGGCGTTCAGTAGTTTTACCACATAGCTGCCTGGCTCCAAGGCAGGAATGACAATGCTGGAAGGACTTCGAGGAGGATAGTTAATCAGTTCCTGGTAGCCAGAGAGTACCAGGAAATGGAAAGAAAAAGCCCCAGGGATTAAATTCTTCAAACTAGATGCCACTTCCTAGCATCCCAGTTAGCTCTAAACTCTTCAACGTGTTGACGCTTTGACAAAGTTAGCACTCGCCTGCTTACATGAGCTTCCATGAAATCACCCTTGTACACACAAGAATCTACAGAGATATTTTATATCTGAACCATTAGCGTCTACTAAAACTATCTACAATAATACTGCCCTAACATATGCCATCTATTCATTTAAAAGCCTTACAACTATTAACTGCCTATTTTATCAGTGCCACAATTAAGTTAGGGAAGGATTTTCCACCTGTGCAGTCTCACTGACAGGAAGTGATGTAATGGGGTGTGCTGTTTCAAAAGCAAAAGAGAACCAAAGGAATTTGTGGTAGACATCATACCTTTGGTCCTCTCAGCTATTTCTACTCCATTTACTAATTATGGGTCTCTGCTTCCTTCACTCCAGTGGCTCAGGGTGAATTAATTAATAAAGATCCAAGCCTCTTTTGTGTACCTTCCAGGGAGGTACACATGCCCCTGAGCTATCTCCCCAGTCCTCCTCGACAATATTATCAGTGGTTGTTTGTAGGCTATGGGTTAGAGAAAATAAAGACTGATATCTGAGAGTGGCTGTCCAAGCAAGTCACCTGTAAAGTTATCAATGATCTCACCACAAAATTTTATATGAAATCCAGTGTATTTTCAGACACCAGATTTACCTGCTGAAGGACTATTTGTGTGATTTATTATGTTCTGTGCAATGTAACCAACATCTTGTACTGTCCATTAAGATAGGACAAGGACTCATTATGTAACTATAAAATATGCTTGAGTTGTGTTGGTCAGCAGACATGAGTGGAATATGGGTTGTCTTCAATGCATTCACCATAAACTGATTATTAGCTGCCCAGAGAAATCATTAGAACTTCTATCTTGGGAAGTCACAGTTGGAAATTTAAAGAGAAAATGTCAAGTTCCTATAAAAGCTGAAGTAGAGTTCAACAAAATTTCAGAATAGAAATGTAATATTTAATAGTTAAATGTTGACAAATGAAATGCATAAATAACATAATTGTTGTGCTAGAGTTACTGTTGATATATTATAGCCACATTTCCATACAGATTTCTTGGTTTTTTACAAGGCACCACAAGACAATTCATTCTTTTGTATGCTACTTCTAGTTTCTCAAAAGTGGCCATACTTACTCTTAGATAACATATGCATGGCATACTTCCATGTAAATTAGACGTAAGTAATAGTAATTCATTTCTTCATTAAATTTATACATGCACAATGGCAAATGTTAGAAAATTAAGTAAATGATAGAATGAATAAACATCTTGTTCTTATCTCATTGAAATTTGTCCCCATAAGTTTCCATAAAATTTACATGTATAACAAGTGGAAAACATAAGCCATGTCAGTGCTATTATTTCTATTTTAATTCTGCACATTCCCTGACTCGCTCTGCAGTGTCATTTCACTGCTATAAATAAGGGATTGGAGAAGAGACATAAACTCTACTATTGCTAATCAAAACTCATCTAGAGTAAACATTTCCAGCTGTGTTTTTAGTCAACATAGAAATATACTGGTTTGTTTGATTTAAAGTTGAAAAAAATTTTTGGGAAAGAAAAGTTCTGATTCATCCCTTTATGTCTTGCCAACCATAGAAAACATAGAAGTATCCTTGAATATGTAATGTGATACTGAGTTATGTTAGCTATTAAAATATTTGAATATTTCAATTTTAGTTTATTCCTGTTTGAAAAGGAAAGAAAAGGTATTCTATAGAGTTACATATTTTTATCCACTAGAGGTAGACAATAATTTTAAATTCCAAGAGTAAGGCTCATAAAATACTAATTACATTTATTTAGTTTTATAAAACTGCATTCATTGCATAAATATATGTTGATGGCTAAAGTAGAGCTAAAGATGTGATGGTCCACAAAATAAACTACTTACCTTCAGAAACTATGCTTCTAGTGGAAGAGGTAGACAATATTCAGGTTTCCAAAAATGCAGCATAGAGTATCGTGACTGTGGTTAGTTGCAAAAGACAAATACATTGTCAAAAATAGGCTTTTATGCAAAAATGACATTTATGGTAACACCTGAACTTACATGAAGAGCTAAGTATGCAGAAATTTAGGAAATGTGAATAGTAGTTTTTCATATATTATGTCTAATTTTAATAAAATTTACATCCAAAAGGTTATGTCTAGATATGGGGATGACTGCCAACTGTCAGAGAGAAAAGAATGCAGTGGACAGGTTTATTTTATGTCAGCTAGTCATTTCTAAAAGTGCAGATTAAAAAAAATGTACAAAGAGATAATTTAAAAAGCTGACATACACAAAATTCAAAATGAGAAAATGTACATTGGTTTACTGTTATGCAATATGCCTGCAATATAATATTGTATAGTAATATAATGAAACAGTGGACCTTCTTTGAATTTTGACAGTTTTTCCATTAACATTCTTTCCTTTTTCCAGGACACAGTTCAGCATTGAACATTGTGTTAAGTTCTTATTTTCCCTTCATTTCCTCCAATCTGTAGTAATTTGTTGTTCTTTCCTTGTTGCTCATGATCTCAACACTTTTGAAGAGTTTTGGTTATTTTGTGTACATTCTTTCAGTCTTGGCTTATTTTATGCATTTGTACACCTCATGATTACATTGGCTCTTGGAACTTTGTCATGCATGCTAAAGAAGTAAAATTGTGCCCCTTTTTACTTCTGGGTATATGATCTTAATATATGCTCTTACTGGTTAAAAAAAAAAAAAAAACTGGCATAAGCAAAATGCTGCTCCAATCATGGAATTTTACCTAGAAGTATCAATTATAAGTACTTCCTCTTTTATTGTAAAATCCAGGAGCCATTTGTCTTTTATGATACCTCCAAAATATAAGCTATAAAAATAAACCATAAGGTTTTCATTGCCTCAAAGCACCAGCATGATATATTTTGAGTACAGTTATTACACCGATCTTAAAAGAACTAAACTTTTCTTCAGAACAAACTGTTGAATGGGGAAATGGTCATATATATTAGTTTCTGAAGATATTATCAGCAGTGTTATTATAATACCCCATTATTACTTAATTATTGTAATTGCGAGATATTTAAATTATTTTAGTATTTTGGTATTTCTTACTTGGGAATTATATTAATGTAGGACTAACTGCATTAATAGTTCAACAAATTCTGAAATCTCAGAAATGTCAGTGGTTTAAAAAATAGAAATTTATTTCTCTCTCTTTTGGTCCACCATGCACAATGTAGAAATTCAGCAAAGGCTGCAAGAGGCTGCTCTATACATTAGCTATAACACATAGAATATATGCTAAATTCTTGGGCCTTTAGTAGAAAAACAACACATTGAAAGAGATCCCAATTATTTGGAGAACATCTGCTGATATAGCTATGCTTAACTACAGAACGGGAGTCAACCGGACTGGTGAAAGAACTTGTTATGGGTGAGAAAATGTGTATATCAGAATTCTTTTGATATTTTTTCATATGTAAAGGGAGAGATTATACTGGATTCATTTTATAGATTAAAATGGTAGTTGCAGGCATAAATCATGTCAAAAAAATTAGATATGTAGTCAAAATTCATTTCTTGATATACTAAGTAAAAATTGGCTACCAATGTAATTTTCTTTTTATAACCTATGAGTAATATAACACAGATTTCACACAGAGTGTAATAGGATCTCCATTATGCAGTCATTGGGAACATTATTTAGTTATATAACCTTAATTGGCTCATTTAAGAAGAGGAATGACATTTAGAACCCAGAAGTCATGATATTATGTGTTTGATTATCTGGAACTTGATTTTAAAAAGTCTCATTGAATTAAAATTCTTCCATTTATTACAGGACTTATAGAATTGGGAATTATTTTATAATTCTCAGAATTTAAAATTTTCTAGCGATAGGTTCCATATTCTTTCATGTCCTTTTCCTTTTTTTCCCCCTTAGTGCTACTATAGCAATCCTTTCTTTAGCTTACCCTTATGCATCATTTAAAAGTCAGTTATCCATCAAGGCCTTTATAACCTCAATGAAAATAGGTATCTTGGATTCTGTCTCATACTTAGGGAATCAGAATGTTCTTCTCTAGTAGAGTTTTCTTTCATACACTATTTTCATTTTATGTATTTTATTGTTGACCTCAATAGAATGTGGACTGCCTAACAATGAAGACTATTCTTGGGTAGCTTTTCATTTGCACTTTTTGTGAGTACCACGTATGTGATGAAGGAAGAGTGAATATTAAAGATGCCCTAGAAGGCAGTGGACACCCGACCTAACTATGGTCCTGAGAAGATATAAGTAAGCCTCTTAGCAGATAAACAATGGCCAAGAAAGAAAGTCCGGAGATTCAATTGATGTTAGCGAGGGGGATTGGAATATGGAGTCACAGAACAAGAAACTAGAAGTGCACTATCCGGTCTTCCTTTTCAGTTGGACTCCATGTTTACATAAGAACAAGAGGAAATGCTATTTAACACTTTTCCAGTCAAATATCGAAAAAAGAAGCAGTTAGTATAGAAAACAAAACAATTAAAACAAAAATAAATTAGTGCTAAATTAAACAATATTTTTTCTACATGCTACAAGATACAGAAAGCATCTAAATATTAGTTTTGTATGAGTTGGAACTTTGAGGCTAGCACATAATGCTGTAGGATATTAGTATCAGTATTTTGCGTTTGGTGTAGTTTTAAATTTGAACCAATAGATATCAATATATTCTAGTGTGTCAGTCCCTTGAATTATATCTTCACTGTTTATATAGAAATTTAACTTTAAAAAGAAACAAAATAATTTAGATTCATACTCAGTTACATGTTAATATGTTATGCTATAAACAACTATTTTCTTTAACTAATAACATTATTACATTGATCAAAATGTTTTCTGTAAGCCATAGACTCAATTTGCTTTCACTTTGCTTGATAGACAAAGATGGACAAGGAAAACATTACCCTTTTCAAGCAGAGTAGTGCTTTAACTTCCTGTTTTATTGTTATTATTCTTTCTTTTTTACGGTAACATACTATTACTATGATGTATGATTGAGATTGAGAAGATACATATTTTATTGAATACTTTAAGGGAAATTAGCCATGTTTTGAGCAGTTATACATGAAGATATAATCTCTACATAAACATTCTTATATATTTAATTCTTTTTATTTTGTTTGTTTTTTTTGGGGGGGGGTTGGGGGGTCTTTTTGAGACAGGGTCTCACTATGCAGTTCAGGCTGGTCTCAAACTCACACTGATCCTCCTGCCTCAGCCTCCCAAGTGCTGGGTTTACAGGCATGAGCCACCACGCCCGGCTATATTTAATTCTTTTAACATTGGCTTAGTCATTTATTGATTCATTTCACTGAAGACATTGTTACTTTAAAATAACTGAGGGCCTCCAAAGCAATATAATTCTACATTATCAGTAATAATAATAAAGATGAGGAAAATTTGGTCATGATTCTAAATATTAGTTTTATAAAACCATTCTAGCACTAAGTAAGCTTCCAGGTTCTTCAACAGTTCTTAAGTGCTATAGTTTCATATAATTTTTAAAAGATATATTTCATAAAATATTACAATAATATCTCTAATTATGTAGCATCACCATTCACTACTACAATAGCATAAATTTAACTATTTTAAAGCGACTGCCTGAAGATTTAATTAATTTCACAGAATATGCTATTCTATCTTTATAATCTCAATCATGCATAGTAATATGTTAGCACAAAAAGAAAAAATCAATAGCAATAAAATAATAAGAGAGCTATTAAATAAGTTTATTATAGCTGTAATGTACATGATAATTAGAATGCAGGACTATCCTAAACACTTCACATCATGACACTTTATACTAAGTGTCACACAGCCTCCCTAATTTTGCAGCTATGACCAGCACTTCCTAATTAAATATTTTCATTCCTATGAAATCTGGATCCCTTGTAAAATCTCACTATGTGTGGATGATTCTTCCAAAGTTTGCTCATAGAATGGTTACTGTGGAAGTGTAATTATGCCTCCCTTTTTCTCCATTAGCAAAAGACTATCTAGAGAAAGCCATTGCTTGCATTGGGGGCTTCACAAGCTATCAAATGCCATCTTTTACTGTATAGATTGCTATATAGAGAAGACAGTTATGGTGCTGCTCCTTGTAAAGTTTGATCACAATGCAGAAGAAAGTATCATATAATGTTAACACAGATGTATATAACTGAAACACTTTTAAATTACAGAACATATATCTGTTTATAGTTAGTGTATATGAATATGTAGCTTAGTCTGTGTATATGTTTAAAGTATGCAAATTTTAGATTTTAATGGTGGCAGATTTTAGATGTTTAAAAGCAATTGCTATGTGAACAGAAGGGCCTCCTTAGCTTACCAATTATCTTATTTTGATTTAAATCATACCAACTAATTTATTTTCAGCCCAGTTTAATTTCAACTCTTAGAAAGCATGCAGCTGGTAATATTTAATGGTGCTGCTCATGGGAGCCTCGACTCTCCCCTAGACAAAAGAGTCTTACAGTCTTTTGAGCATTTTATTTTAGCAACTACATTTATCATTATAATCATCACTTTGCTTACTTATTTAAAGCATTCTGCCATTCAAGCCATGCTATGTAATAAAGCTTCCAATTAATGTCTGATGCATTACATTGGACACTGTTGTATCCACATACATATACAATATTTGTAAATGAATACATTGCATTAAAGAGTGTATACCAACTATACGTCACTTAAATTAGGAGTGGCTCAGTGAAAAAATGTTCTTTGGTATTGTTTACATTTTGAAATTGTTCATGTGTAACACACAAAACAGTAGCAACACAGCAAATTTTGGTCAACAGGATAACATACATTTTCAGCCTTTTATTAATTTCATCGCTGCACAAACTATATTAAAATAAGTTTCCGGAACAGAAAGGCACCGAAATGGGCCTAGATATTCTTGGCTTCTTTCTCCATTCCCATCACAGCACTAGCTAAAGCAAGTCGTTGAAGAATACAGAGGATCATTCACAAATTGTGGCAGGTATTCAACCTGCAAATTTCAGAGCTGCCAAGGTTGAGTGTTTCAATCAATTCTGACATCTCCTGGCATTTCCTTTCATATTCTAGGTACTATAAATAATATCACTTCTTAGGTACCATTTTAGGCTCACAAGATTATTTCTCTCCTAACACATAGAAAGGCTGTATTTTGTCTTTTAGCATGTCTTTTCTTCCTGACTTTTAGTTTGAAAAATGTGAAATATTAAATGAGTTACCTGACCCTGAAATTCAATACCTCACAAGCATTTATTACTTGGTGGTTTACTAATACTAATATAAATAGGACTTCAGAAATAATAGAACTCATGTGTATTTTTAAAAGTAAGAACGTTACAATAAAAGTTAAAGTAAATAGTACGCCTAGCATTTGAAAAAAAAAAAAAAAAGTCATTAATGGTTACCAGTGAGCAAGAATAACAATTGAAATACCCACATTACCACATTCAAAAATATTCCTATTTTTACAAAGAATTCTATCTCAGATCTAACAATGGTTTCATTAATTTTCATAACCTAAGGAGTTTCTTTTAAATTGTCTTCAGTAAAATATCACGTAGCAAAGATAATAAAAGACACCTGAAAAATAATTTTACTATTTTCATCATGTCATAAAGTTGGTGCTATTCAGCAGAAAAAATTTGACCAAACTTTATTGAAAAAAATTTAAGATGATCTTTCAAAGTTATTTTTTTCTGATAGATTCTCAAAAAAACAGTAGCAGAACTGTAAAACAAACTTCAGGTCCTCACTGGCAGGGCAATATAATTTCCTATGCACCTATTTTTATGTTGAAGGTCATTATGCTCATAGTTGCTCTTAAATATCCTTTACAGCCAGGAGAATTCCTAAAGAATCCCCCTGCCAAGTAAACAGGGTTTATACTATCAGCTTGAGGTGTGTGGAGATGAATGGATACTTCAGCCAACAGTTTTTTATAAAATGTTTCTTTCTTCTTTTTAAACTTTCAACTCAAGAACATTTTAATCTTTCATAGATTTTATTCCAAGTGTGTTACTTTCTATGTTTTTTCAAAATTAGATCATCGGATGAACGGTCACCATCAATGCTGGCGACCACCAGCAACAACACCAAAGTGTTATTCTCCTCCCGCTCCTGGGCAATTACTTCAGCAACCTTGAATTTAGTGGGAAATCCTGGTACTATTGCCAATGCAACGAGATTTCACAAGAAGGGGAACTGCTAAGAATCCTGAGGTAGGGGAAAGAAACCTGAAAGATATAGGAATAAGTTCATGTTCTTTAACATTAAAGGGTAAATTTTAGGAGCAACAGAGTTGTTAAAATCAGAATATATTGAGAGAAAGGAAGCTTTTATCCAAGAAAGGGACAGAAGAACACCCAACGGAGTTGCCAAGGACCCTGTTGTTTCATGAGATTTTCTCAAAGAGCAAAACCCTGAGGTGAGAGGATTCCATCATGGGAAATATGGTAATTTACATGGTAGGCAGGAGTTTGGGCCAAGCTATGGTCAACCAAGAAGATTACAAGCATAATTCCTCAGGTACAGTTGATCATATTAGAATCAAATAGGGAAGTGAGTCAGGTAGCAAGTGGACTTAAGTATGGAATAGGGCCTGTTCCGGTGAGGGGGTTGGTTAATGACTCTTCTTAGCTCTTTCCAGGTGATGGCTAGGTATTTAGAATATCAATCCCTAGTGACCAGCCCTGTGGTGGTATGTTTCATCTCTTGGTGTCTTTGTTTAATCTGCTGTCTTGAAGTCTCACTCAGAGTTGCAAAGTATCTTATGCTCCATCTGGTTTCTTCAAGGTCCCAGCCCTTTCTGACTGCCTGCAATAGTTATTTCTAACACAACTGCCTACAACAATTCAAATAAGGTGAAACTTGATGGGACTACTTGGATCACTGTGGATTATTGTATTTTGTAGCGTACTTGCTGAAATGCTGAATCACACAGTAGCTATCAAATGGATTATTGAATTGTCTTGATGGCCCACGAGGGCCAGCACATAGGTACTGAGTGGGAGAAACAATCTTACTTGTGTTAAACATGAAAGATTAAGCTAAGGCAATAAATCTTGCTCAACATAACTTATATAGAACTATACTTTTAAACATTTATCTATTTATTTTTATGTATTTGGTACAGGATCTCACTATTAAGCTCAGACTCATAGTGACTGTCCTGTTTTCAGCCTCCCAACCCCAGGATTACAGATGTGTGCTGCCATGCCCGGCCTAAGGGCTGACTGAGTGTGCCCAGGAGTGGGCCCATGGTGCGTGTGATACTGGTACTGGAGACCAAATCCCAGTACCTGAGTTTGCCTAATCAGGTGCTTAGTCTCCTGAGCTATCTTGACAACCTTACTTTTAAATTTATAAATAAATTAAATTCTTATTGACAGTGCAGATATTTAATTATTTTGATTAATCGTTCTGCTAGGTTTGAGAAATAAGTTTGAATTTTCCCACTATGTGTGAATATCCAGGTTTCCAAGCACTGTTGAAGACAGTCAGCTACATGTACTGCGTTCTTAAAATCTGAAGGAAGTCATTTGGTAGTGAGTGCGTGCATTCTGTGCTCTGCGTTCCTTGTGACTCGTCTGCCTTATGCCAGCGTCACGTTATTTTGGTTGCCATGCCTTTGTAATATATTTTTAGTCCGATAGTTTGGTCCTTTCAGATTTATTTTTATCAGTGTTTTGGCTATCCCAGGTCTTTTGAAATTGCATGAAAATATGAAGATTTCTTTTTTCCATTTCTGCAGAAAATACTGTGAGCATTTTGATTGATACAAAATATGTGTATTCCATTTCATACCATGGATATTTTGATAATATTAGACCTCCCAAACCACAAGCATGATATATTTATTTACAATTAATTATATTCTTTCTTTCCACAATATTTCATTGTTTACAGCATAGAGCTTTATAACTTTTGTACTCACATTTATTCCTAAGGACTTTGGTAACTATGGGAAATGAGATTGTTTTACTTCTTTTTAGATAGTTAGTGTATTGAACCAATACCAATTTTGTATGTTGATTTTACTTTTTACTTCAGCTGTACATGAATTCCTATTTTGTTTCTCTGAATCCTTTAATGGAGTTTTTAGAATTTTTTATATGAAAGCAAAACTGTTTATCTACAAAAAAGGTTTATTCATCCTCTCCCTTTACAATTTTCATGTCTCTTATTTTATTCTCTTACCAAACTGTGCTGGATAGGACTTTCTGTACTATTCTTAATACAAATTTTTTCTTTATTATTATTTTTTACAATAGTTAATACATTATTGTCTACGTCATAGTTGTTCAGAGTATAAGATGCAGACATGATTTCTCGTCTGAACATCATTAGTACAGTTCTTTCTTTTCGTTGCATTGCACAAAGAGAAAGTAGCTGCGTAGTGCAATATCAGCTCAGCTGGCATAAATGTGGATATCCCTGTCATGTTGTTAATCCTAGAAGATAAAGCTTTTTGAGATTTCCCTTATTAGTGTGTTACTTGTCATCAATTTGTTAAATAAGAAATGTACAGTTGAAGTAATTTGTTATATACCCATTTTAATGAACATATACCATATGTATATCTCAATGGAATTGATTATGGAAATTCATGTAATAACAAAATTAGCAAAATAAGCTGGTCTAGCTCTTCAAGCATTGTTCATTTAATATGTAGGATTGTCATATTCTTTTTTTGTTATTTATTTTGAAGTACATTACCTATTTTAACCTATTGTTACCTTTTTGTACTAGTTCCCCCAGTCTGTGTTTTGGTCTCTCACTGAACTTCTGTCCCACTTTAATTCCTTTCCCAATCCTTAGTCAGCACCCTTCTAGTCCAACTCTTTCACAAGACTCTCTTAGTACTTTCCACAAATGAGTGGAAACATGTGGTCTTTGTTTTCTATGTATGGAAGATTTCTCTTAAAATAATGACCCTCCCTTCCAATCCAATAGTATTTGCTTATATATTGGGCTGTTTCATGTTGGGACATATATATTTACAGTTATTTATTCACAATATTTATATATTATATAACTTTTATTTTCTTGCTACACTAATCTCTCTTTAATATGTAATATACCTGTCCTTTTAGGAAGTCTTGCATTTAATAAATTTTCATAATTCTTAGACTCCTTTATTTTCTAGGGTAGGATTCCTGTCAATATTTCTTGGACAGCTAAACTAATGGTGATAAATTTCCCTCCTTTCTTCATATCTAGAAAGTGCTACTTCTTTAATTTTGAAGAACAATTTTTCTGAAGATGGCTTTCTTATTTTTTCCCCAGTACTTTCAATATATTATGCTGTTTTCTTCTAGAAACTTGCTGTAAAGCTATTGGAATCAGACTTACGAATCTTTATTTTTGCTGTTTATATGGTGTTTTGCTCTTGCAGTTTTTAGATTTATGACATAGCTCTTTACATTTATGACATTTTGAATATAATGTGCCTTTTTGTCTTCATTAAAGCAAGTTGTGATCTTTTGAGCTTGTAGTAATTCCACATACCCTTGAAAAGAAAATTTTTAGCTATTATTGTGTAAAATTTTTAGCTATTATTGTGAATTTTGGGGTATCTTCTCTTTTCTTCACCTTCTGGGGTTGCCACATTGCTAATATTTCCTCTGACTGACTAGCTTCCTTTCTTTCTCATTTATTTCCCCTTCCTTCTAAGCTGAGAAATTCTTTCCTCTGTTTTATTGTGATAAGCATATATATATATATATATATATATATATATATATATTACTTTAGGAATGGAAGTTCTTAACTTTAAGATTTCTTTTTAAGGATTAATGAGATATTCATAGTATCTTGATAGCAATACTGCAATAAAACCTGTGCACAAGAGTAAATATTGTTCTTTTGATGTGAGAAACTATAAGTATAAATAAGAATAAAAATGTTTAACAGATGTTGTGAAATATGAAGAAAATGTACATAGAGAGGGAGAAGGAAAAAGGAATGGAGAGAAAAGATAAAAGAGAAAAGAAGGAAGAAATGGAAATAAAATTTTGTAAATAAGGAGGGGAAGAGAGGCTGAAGTGAAGGCAGAGTAATGGGAAGGAAGAACCAAGACACAGCAGGTACAGCTTCCCTATTATGAATGCGGGAAACGACATCTCTCAAGATGACTACACGAGTATTTCATTTTTAAATTATTTCTAGCAAACCAGAAGAGCTAAAGCCGCTCATTCGACACACTGCTTACTCATTCGCTCAGCCTGTTTCAGAGCTCATGGGTTCTACTTTCCATAGGACACTAAGAGGCAAACACAATTTCACAGAGATTTTGAATTCTTTATCAAGTATAACATTTTCACCACTGCACGCTAACAACTTTCTCATGTCCTTTGGAGACCACAGCGAAGTGGCTTTTGTTGTTTGCAAATCCACCAACCTTCTGTTCACAAACAGAGATTCTTTAAAAGGAAGCAGACTTTTCCGTGGTCTTTTTCTCTCTTTTTTTTTTTTTTTTCCTTTACCAGAATGTCTCTTACAAGTCCATTTATGACTACAAAGTTGTTTCTAGCACATGTGTCTTTTTTTCCAGGCACTACTCTTAACTAATTTCCAAAGAATCTTCTGCCTACATAAGTGTTTCTAACAACACACTTCTCAGTATATTTATTTTTATAGTCTATAGTAATATCACATAATATCACTAACAAGTATTTATAATTTGTTTTACAGATTTAGATGCTGGGAAACACAATATCATGGTGCTGTCTGAACAATTCCTGATAAAGGCTTATTTATATGCACTGCTGTCTTCTGAGAAATCCCATGTGCTGGAAAGGGCAAGGGACACCACTGCAATGACCGTGAGAGGCACCGCACCCATGACTGAGGGCAGTACTGTGTGACCCAGTCACCCCCTCAGAACTGCACTTCTTCGCACCATCATCTTTGGGATTAGTATTTCAGTTTAGAAAGGACACCAACATCCATAACATAGCAATATGCAAATCTTAACTCCCCAAACTTGTAGATATATTACATGACAAAAGAGAGTAAGCTTACTAGGTAACTGTCCTTAAAATAGGGCTATTATCTTAGATGATGTGTATGAGAACATTGTAGCCACAGAGATCTTTACAATTAGGAACTGGAAGTGCATAGGAGGACTATAAAAATATGTGACGCTGGGACATAGAAAGAAAACATGTAAGTATATTGGTTTTAAAGGTGGATGGATTCCACCCAACTACCAGGCCGGTCGCATGAGTGAGCCACCCTGGGCCTGAGGGAAACTCACTCCACCCAGAAACCAGGCCTGGCGCGTGAGTGGAACTTCACCGACCAGACAGGCCCAATGTGGAAAACTGCCACAGAAATCCCTGTAGAGAGACTAGAGACAAGACTCACTCAGCAGATTAGGAGCAGAACATATTGACAGAGTGGCACAGCAGGTTTGTCTCTAAGGACTGGAGCAGGACAAAGTAGAGCTCAGCAGCCAGACCCACATTCACCTGGACAAGTTTGAACCTGGTAGATCCAGATCTGGCGCTAAGGTAAGAACTCTACCAAAACTCTACTCCAAAGGTCAGAAGGTGTGGCTACACAAAATGACAAAGAGAAGGAGCAAAATGCAGTCACAGGCCAGAAACCCATCCAGAACAAGTGCAGGAGACAATAGCATAGAAGAAATTGGAAGTCACCACCTGAAATCTCTGAAATAATGTCAGCATGCAAAGTAAAGAAACAAATGCAGAAAAGTAGAGAGGAAATCAAATCAGAAATAATTTCTGAAGTAAAAATAGAAATAATACCTATAAAATAAAAGAAGTACTAAATGCTTCTAAAGAAGACATTGGTAAAAAATAGAGAACAGAAAAATGATAGAATCTTTGAATGAGCAATATAGGAAAGTAATAGAATGTATGAAGAAGATTCAGAGGAACTTCAAACCTCAATCACAAGCTGGCAAAACTGTTTCCATCATAGAGGATAGATTTTCAGACCTTAAAGACAACATTGCAGCCAGTGAAGAGGTTAAAAAAAAAGATCTCTTAAAAACAACTAGTATGCAAGAAAAAATAATCTAACATCTACAAGATGATGCAAATATGAACAACATAAGACGAATAGGCATCAGTGAGAGTCTGTAAAAATGATATAAAAACAATATGGGAAGAAATAACAGCAGAAAACTTTCCAAATGTGAGAAAACAATTTCACATTCGGTTAACCAAAGCATATAGAACTCAAAAAAAAAAAATCAACCCAATTAAAATCACAACCACACATATATTAATCAAGAGGCCAGAAATTCAGCACAGGAACAGTATACTAAAAGTCACTAGAGAAAAGAAACAGATCATATTTAAGGAAAAACCATTAGAATAATGGCAGATGTCTCTTTACAAACCATCAAGTCAAGAAGAGCATGGCGCAAAATATTTCACATCTTGCAAGAAAACAAATTCCAGTCAAGAATGATATACCCTGAAAAAATCTCTTTCAAGTTCAATAGAGAAATGAAATATTTCCAGAACAAGAGTAACTGAAGAATTTCATGATGACAAAGTCAACCTTGCACAGTTTACTAAAAGATGTTCTACAGAAGGATCAAAATGACCGCATATCCATGAAGGAGAATGGAAAGAACTCACTAAATAGGATGAACAATTAAACACAGGAGAAAATGAGGTGTGCAAAAGCAGTCTTTCAATTGTAATTTTGTATTCAGCAGCAGAATATGTCCATCAGCATATTCTACAAATGGGCTTCTCCTGCACCTTGTGGGTGATGATTCTGTCTGGTTCTACGGGTAGATATCAAGGAAATAGCAGTAGCCCCATCCCATAAATGACACCTGACTACCAGTAAGCGTTATGGACACTGTCCATGTGTACAATATATTAGAGCTTTGTGTGATATCCTATCCCCAAATTGTTAGATTTTCTGGTCCTATATTTTCCATTCAAGTATTTATGTTATGTTTTATTCTTAGTAATTCTTTACTACCATGGAAATTTTCTTAGTTGATATCTTTGTATGTATTAACTTATTCAAATACTATGCAAGTGCTCTGAATTGATTACAGATTCATAATAAGATACACAACATTCTGGCTTCTAAGTTGGACTCACAATTTGATTTAAATTTTGTAATATTGTTTTGAAATAATTTAAATTAATTAATAATTAATTTCTGAATATTGTTTAATTATACTTTTTGTTTATAATTCATATTGTATCTTTGAATTATAATCTACTTGTAAGATATGGTATGATATTTTCTTCTAGTATTAGAAACTTTAAAAAGAAAGGAGAAAAGAATATATATATATATATACATATATGTATATATATATATTTATATGCACACAAGAGAGTTAGGATAGATATAGAGCTACTTTCTCTTAGTTCACTGAGAATAAAAGTTTGTACTAATATTGTTTAGACAAGATATCAGGTCTGCATCTTATCTTCTGAATAACTACTATGAAGACAATAATATGCATGGTATTAATTATTACAATCATCATACTAATTTGTCTTGAAACTCTTTCTTTGTTATTTTATCTTTTCTTCTCATAAAATGAATAAAAATAAAAAAACTGAAAGTGGATGAAGAAGGCCATGTGGCAAGGAATGTGATCATCCTGAAGAAACTACACAAAGCAGGAAAACAAATCACACACACACACACACACACACACACACACACACACACACACAAACCCTGAAAGTCTTTCGGGTGCTATTGGATCCTTCATATTAGCATAATGTGATCCATATCAGAATAATAACAAAAAAAGAAAGAAAATGATAATAACTGATAGAATTACAAAACACATTTACATTTTTAATTTACTAAATGTAATTTGTCACAGTCACAGTTGGAATCATACTACCATACTAATCCATTTGATGTTGCATGATAATATGGGCATGCTTTTTATTATATTTGTTATTTAAAAAAATAAAATGTATGTTCAGTTTTTGGAACTCAGTCCCTGAGTTCATACATTTCCTCCCTGGTTCCCAGGGGCAAACATTTCTCTGACATATAGCTGTGTTTTATGCCAGCTGCTCTTAGAGTAGCAGGTATGTGTGGAATGTGCTGGTAAGTGGTGCTCTGCCCTAGCCAGTGCACTCCTGCTTCATCCCCGCTTCGGCTGCTGAAAGTGTGCGCTGCGGGTGTTGGAACATGCCTGTAATCCCAGCACTGGAGAGGCTGAAAGCAGGAGGATCACTGTGACTCCAAGCTACGTAGAGAGACCATGCACCAAATACATGTTACATAAATAAAGAAGAAAACACAAAAACAAGTAAATAAATATGGACACAAATAGGAACAACAGCTCTGGTAAGATGTGCATATGTGAGGAAAAGTTCAGTATCTGTGACTGAAACTAACCAGCAGAATCATTTTCATTTGTTTCTTAAATATTGCTTCTATTTGTGAATGTAGCAGTAGTAAAGTAGGACAATTTAAAAATTTGCTTGCCATAGATTTGTTTTGCACAACATATGACAAAAGAATGCAGCTCAGAACTCAGAAAATTAAAAACATTTTCCAGACTGCCCATCTTTCTATCATGCAATTTCAAATTAGATGACACAAAGTTAGCTCATTTGACATTAATTTTGACCTTATCTCTAGATACTTGTGCGGTTACTTCATACAGAAAACGGTGGTTTGTGAGCATAATTCATGCTGCAAATAGACTTGTAGTACAAAGCACTTGTATATCTTTTGTTTGTTTGTTTGCTTGTTTGTTTGCTTTTTACCAGGGATTGAGCTCAAGATCTTGTGCTTGACAGGCAGGTTGCTGAGCGATCTCCTTAGTCCAGGAGCACTGGTATGTCAAAGCAAACTTCCCCTTAAGAAATAATGGAAACTTGGATGACTGCTGCACAGTCCTAAAATATTTGCACAAATACAATACTATAACGTAATATGAAATTATATGAAGAAAATTAAAGGGCCTGTGCTTATATTTGAAAACCTTCATGGTTGGTCTTAAGAAAACAGAGAGGAGGGCCGCTTTTTTAAATGGTTTTCACTGTCATGGCTATCAGGCTACCAGTGTTCTCTACTGGCTCAATGGAATCCTCCCCGCGTCTCACCACATAGAAGGAGCGGCCCCAGTGATGCTCACTTTGCCTCCCAGGGAAGAATTCGCAGCAAGATGGCCTTGCCTTGCTGTTACACAGGTCCACGGTGCTCCCTGCTCCAGCCTTACTTGGCTAATGCCTTCCTACCGAATTCTACACTGCCATCTTGCACATCTTCCTCTTTTCATTAGAAACAAGGAGCCCTCCGCCCTTTCCTCCTTCTTTGCAGCTGAGATGATGAGATCTTCTCCATAAGCTCCTGATGTTGGGGGACAACCAGCCAGAGCCAGCGCCACAGCGAACAGGCGAAGGATGGTTGATTTTCTTGTAATGACGCGATGTTTGCCATCATGTCCACTCCTGCTGCAAGACCTTGCCCTTTTGTTGTGTTAAAATTCATTAGAAATGATTACTTGTCTTGTAGAGCAGTGGCAAAACTAGTTACTCATGAACCAAGGTCCTACCCTGTTATTTGAGGGCCCTCAATTAAAATATTTTCTACTTCTATTCTGAGATTATCCTGAACACTCATTCTTGATTATGACTCCAAGATCAAGCTTGATGTCTTTTTTTTTTTTCTGCATCTGTGTCCTTCAATAACTTTTGTGTCTTTGGTACTTACTGATATGTGCCTGATTTTACAGTTTACAATGTAAATGGCACTCATTTATCTACAAATTTAGGCTTACAACCTGAAAGTAAGCTTTGCTTTATTTTAAGATGATTAACTGATAAATTTCCATAAAACAATTCAAAGAGCCAATCTGCACGTGTGCACCTGGGTGAGGAACTCTGCTCCACTCTCAGTAGGTGCTCTCTTCCCACGCTGGACATGTGTCCTTAGCCTGCACAGGCTTCATATGCTGCATGTATGAGGCTGCAAAAACCACATCAAAGGACCAAATCTAACCCAGCCCGAGGGACCAAGTAAATCAGTTGGTTTATTTTTCTTCTGTCATTTACTACTGATTTAACCTTGCCCCCCACTTCCCATAAAGAATAATTACCTTTCTTCCTTCTAACCAACAAGCTGAGTTACACCCGTTTTAGTAACCTGCCATTAATTTCTCCCTAAATTTTAGTTTGATCACCTTGAATCCATTTCGATCACGCTCATCACACTAAGACACCATTGTTGCATTTTAAAAACAGGGTGTTTTCACTTAATAAAGTTGTTTCTTTTTTTATTCATTTATACAGGTTTAAGTAACCCACAGATATAAAATTTTAATATTGTTCAATATCCCAGAATATTTTAAAAATGTTCAGATAAAAAACTCTGATATTAAATTATGGAAATGATGGGCAGGGGATAGCCCTATGGTCTAAGCACTTGCATGGCTAGTATAAGCACCTGGGTTCGATCCCCAGTACCTCATGCCCTGCTGGCCCTGTTCCAATCCCGTCATGGAAAACAGGTGTGGTGGCTCACAGCTATAATCACAGCTTCGGGGAAGATGAAACAGGACGATCATGGTGAGTCTGAGCTGCATAGTGATACCCTGTACCAAATAAATAATTAAAGATGATTTTAAAACAGTAAAAGTATGGTAATATAGCTGGAGGGATAGCTTAGTGGAATAAGTGTTTGCCTAGTAAGTGCAAGGTACTGAGTCTGATCTCTGGTACTACCAAAATATATATACTCAAAAAACTACAAATGTGGGCTGGTGAGATGGCTCAGCAGTCTAAAGCGCCTGCTTAGGCAAGATTAAGCAACCTCAGGCACCACAGTTCGATCCCAGGCTCCACAAGCTATGCTAGCCCCACCCATAGGGCAGGCTGAGCCAGCCATAATAATAATAAAAAACAAAAATATGATAATACAGACTCTTGTGGGGTTTTCATTTTTGCGTGTGTGTGTGTGTGTGTGTGTGTGTGTGTGTGTGTGTGTGTGTGTGGTTGAGAATTTGCTTTCCAAAGACAACAGATCTTTGAAGAAATACCTTCAAGCTTTGGACTGGATTCTCCTTAAGTTAAATCACAAGGCAGCATGGAAGGTGGCATAGAAGACCATGCAAGAGAATTCACAAGGACAAAGGAATCAGGAGGACACGCATGCTCTTCCCAACAATGTGCCCTCCTGAAAACTAAAATATGCCAGGAAGATAGCTCTGCAGTCTAAGTGCCTGCCTGGCAAGCACAAGGACCCTAGTTCGATCCCTAGAACCATATGCAGTGTCAGCCCTGCACCTAGCCAGCCACAAAAACCGAGTGTAGTGTCTCACACCTGTAATCCCAGCTCTTGGAGAGGCTGAGACAGGAGGATTACTACAAGTCTGAGCTGTTTCATGAGACCCTGTACCAAATAAATAAATAAATGTTGAAAACATTAAAAATAGAAAGAATAACTACAAGAAACCCTGTGAGACTTAATACATTCCTATGACCATCACTGGTTCATTAGTGTGGACAAAACCAAATTACCTTGCAACATACCCTAACCCTGTAAGAGCTTAGCCCTCCCAACAGTGTTATACTGGAGATTAGTGCCCAAATATTTGAGGGCAAACCACATGAAAGCCATGGCTTTTACTGAAGAGTTTACTTTCATTTCCTTTAGAAACAAACAAAGAATCATTTAATCCAGATGCCACTGATTAAACTTCATACAGATGTAAATTCAATCACCTTTAGCTTTACGCTCAATATTTTACTGATACAAATGATTGTGCCTGTATTTCGAAACATTTTTAGGCTTAACGTAAGATATTTCTATTACAAAACTTAACAACAAATGAGCACTAAGTAAATATCAATCTTAATTATGTCTGTCACAATAATGAGCTTGCTAAAACATAGCTACGGAAGACCTCCTATACCTCTTAACTCTTATTCTCTGCTTGGCAAAGAATTAAAAGTGGCAGGTGACATTTGTGAAGAGAATCACGGGTGGCAGTTTATATTGATAGCCCACCACTTAAAGCAAGCAACATAATTTGTGAAGATGAAACAAGTGAATGAATATTTATTGGATTCTTATATATGCCACATATTTCACTGAGAATTAGTCAAAAGGTAATGAATCCTTTTAGGAACAGAGACCTTTGTAAGGTCTTACGAGATGAGTCAGTTTCACTCAGGACCTTCTGGGGTAACAAAACATTTCTGCTGAATGGCTTTTGGCTGGGAGTCATTTTAATTAGGATCACCTCATTTACACTAAGTACCTGAGAGCCTAATTCTGTTTCTATTTAGGCATAGAATCATGTATAGAATCCAAAACTCCTGAGTCCCAGAGAAGTGCACTTTCCATTACAACTTGCAGCTGTAGGAATAAAAGAGACTGCACTTGAATTTCATGATTCCAAACGTCTAGGAGAGATGAATTCGCCCGCTGCACCTGCTTGTTGTTTCACCATTCCATTTCCTGTCTCCCCCGTGAATCGGCCCACAGACACAACACCTATTTAAAAAGATTGGATCCTGAAAAAAATGTAAATTGATATTTCATACCCCATAGCTGCTTCTGCACTGGTAATATCTGTGTTCTGTGTGCATTGAAAATTAAATCATTTTTAAGCTACTGTAGGGTCTGTCTAATAAAAACCCTCATGAAATCCCACTGTGTCTACTCAGTAGCCGCTTTCCACAGTGCAGCATTTAAGCTTTTAAAAAGCAACAGAAGAAATGTGATTGATTATCAGCTCACTTGCCAGATTCCACGTTGAAATTAGAGAACGTAAAAGCCCTTTTATGAAAGTGATATAACCACCTGCAATGTTAAACCAATAAAATGTGTTCAGCTGTTTATGAATTGTCTTGACCCAGATGTATAAAACACCCTTCTGAGTAATATGCTTATATAGTAACTGATCAATCCCCCCAACTGTGGCAAACCAGTAAAAAGCATTCCAAATTGACTAAAAGGTCAGAACACTCTGAAAGACTTCCATCACTGAAGCAAATAGGAACTTAGCCACACTTGTGATAAGTAGAACAAATGAAAAAATGCAGCCAATTAGTATGGACATGGAGACGGTCTCAGAATTATTAACTCATTAAAGGCAAGTTCCTGGGGCCTGGCATATAACTACATTTGATAACGCATTTACTTGTTTTGTGTTTATCTGATGATTTTGAAGGAGCCAGTATACTTTGCAAACTGCCACTTGAACAATGGCTAACCCACTTTCACTTAGTCTCTGAATGATCCATTTTCAGTGGCTACATATGGTATTTGTGTGTACCGCTTTGCTTTAGAAAAGTAAATCCAACCAAGAGTTCTGTCATTCTCCAATAATAGGAAGGCATCCACCACGGTGCTGTGTGGCCAACTGTCCCCGTAAACACCAGTGCCTCGCTGTTCTGACCATCCAGGCACCAGAACTGTGAGCGCAGAAAACCTCTTTTCTTAATGTGTTGCTCAGGGTCTACATATGCATTAGCAATAAAAAATGTGTTAAAAGAGTTATAAATCAATTATAGCTGGAAATATTCGTTTCAACTCTCAATATTTTTAAGAGTTCATTCTAAAAATGTGTTAATGTTTGAAACATCTATTTTGATTAAAAGATGAAATATTTAATCCAATGTGTAGCAGATGATTTAGTGCATATTTATTAAATATATTATGTTATTTGACACATTTGTTAATGGAATCTGAGTTCATGTGTATTACTCTGCTTAAAATTTGGAAAAGTTAGTTGTCTCCTCCAGATATACAAAGAAATTTTGAATACTCAAAGTGGCTGCTTATAGAATCACTGCACTGTTTTCTAAAATCTTTTCACATTATCAGTATGAAATCCTAAAGCATTTTAAAAACTTATGAAAGACACACCTTGAACAATCAGAAAGAAGTTCATATTCCTTTCTAGAGACTATTTCCATTGAAACATGCTGTCAAATAAAACACACTGTCAGAAAATAAAAAAAAAGTGAAATAAAGAGAAGCCTGAATCACTAGTGAGATGATCCACTGATTACTCTGGACTTTTTCGTGTGTGTGTTTCTTTTTGCCTTATTGACAGGTTGTCACTATGTAGTCCGGGTCATCGCTGATCCAGTGATCCTCCAGGTTATTAAGATTATAGGTGAGCAGCACCATATTTTTTTTTTAGCACCATATTTTTAACTGTTTTATTTATTTATGTATTTACTTACTTACTTACTTACTTACTTACTTACTTACTTACTTACTTACTTATTTATTTTGCAGTACTGGGGATTGAACTCAGGATCCTGCACTTGCCAGGCAAACACTTATTCCACTGAGCTATCTCCCTGGCCCACATTAACTAAATTTTAAATAATACATAAGTCTGAATTTCAGATGCTTGGGAGTGAGAGTTCCTGAAGAGTAACACTTTCAGACTGAAAATCAAGGAGCGTTAGAACTAGGTGGCAGACATATAAACTTTATGGAAGAATTTTTAATTACTATACAAAAAAAAATTCAAAACACGACAAACAACAAGTACAGTTGAGTCTATAATCTTTAAAACGTCCATTAAAATCAAATAAGTGACCTTTAAAAAATAGAGATTTTGGGACTCTCCTAGGAAAATTTTTTTTTTAAGAGTAGAAAATCTTTATTGAAGGAAAGAAAGCTCCTGTCTAAGAGGGACAGGGCGGGGTCCCGAGTGGCTATCCCCCCACCCCTAGAAATGTTACTTGCTTGTTGTCATCTCTTATCATCCATAATTTCATGGCCATCTTGAATGCTCAGCCAGGGCACACAGGACGCACAACCCTGCTTAGTGTTCTAAGTTTATGGCCTTAACACATCAATGATTTCACAGTTCATCAGTTTCCTGTGAAGTTAAGTTAGTCTGTTTGTTGTGTCCTGGTCCTCATGATACTAGGTGAGAGCATCCACTCAGTTGAATTATGCAGCCAGTATGAGCTAAATTGGAAGGACCGAAAAGGCTTATGTGAAGAGCTCGGACTCAGATGCTGCCTGCCTTGTCTCTCTTTCACCACGGAGCTTCATTTTTGTAATGCTCGTGCAAAAATCGTGACAGTATGAAGGGGGTCTCAGCTGGAGAGGAAGGGACTAGAAATTAATACTTAAAAAATACAGTGTTGGAAATTTCAGGAATATCACTTCTGTCACATGCCATGAATCAAATAAATACAAGGACAGTATAAGGACAGCTCATAGTGAAAGAAGAGGAAATTGACTGTATCTCTTCCTATAGGAAGTGATTCAATCTTACCAACTTTCCCTTTGGTAACTGTCCTGTGGTCTTCCAAGAAAACTGTACCTGCATACCAAAGTACAACTTCAATTTATGACTTGAAGAAAATGGAGAAAAAAGCAACTAAATGAATGTATCTGTGATAATGCTGGCAGTGCCCTAAGGTTGTAGAGGAAAAATATAATAAAATAATGTGAGCATCTGCAAGACATTTGGGGAAGAGTTTCAAAGTTAGGGCAGATTAAGAGTTGCTAAAACCTCCCCTTTGAAGTTGTAAGTGCTCATGAGATTTGCTGCAGGAAATGAAGGTGACCACCTGAGGCATAGTCAGGTCTTTGTGGCAATGCCAGGCCAGAGGACAGTGTTAACCCTTACCTCTTCTCAATTCACAACTATAGAATCATGAGTCACAGTTGATTGTAGGTTATCAAAAAATCTTTTGCTTAAAAAATTAGAAACGGAAAGAAAGAGTTGAGAAAAGACAGTCTCTTTTGTTTGAAATCACAATTGTTCTGGAGGTAATTCAGTTATTAATTTTACTCTTCAATATAAGTTGGCCATCCTGGGGTGGAAGCGATACTCAGTGGCACGGCACCTACCTGCAAGTGCAAAGCCCTGTGTTTGATTTCTGATACTGACAGGAGACTGCTGCAGGATTCCATGATAGGGCATATTCACTTTTCTAAGGGATTCATGATTACTTCTAGACAAATAGGGTATGCATTCTACTTGGAACTGTAGATTTTGACCAATAAAGTGGCAGTAACTTGATACTGAAACTTGGTCCAGCCTGAAAATAGTCTCTTAGTCTCCAAATTGGATCTTTATATTTATATGCAATGGCTTTTGTATCTCCTTTGAGCTGCATTGTTGATGAGTGCAAAGAGAGAGAGATGATTAATGAGTTAATAATTCAGCTCGACAGAGCTGCTGCCACCCCACGCAAGTTCGCATTTTTGAAGTCTCTGACTTGTTAAATTGCTCAGCTAGATGTCCTGCAGAAGACACCCAACCGTGTGTATAGAAACTGCACTTGTGAGGGTCTCCTATTTCAGAACAGTTTTTAGTTTTTCAGCATCTACTTCAGACTATGAAAGCAAAAGACATATCTGCCACTTCTTTCCTTAAACAAGAGCAAACAGCTACCATAGGGGGAATATATATATATATGGTATCCACGTGATAATAGCTTTTTTTTTTTTTTTTCTTTTTTTTTGTCTTTTGGAGACAGGGTCTCGCTATGCAGTTGAGGCTGTCCTTGAGCTCACTTTTGTAGCCCAGGCTGGTCTCGAACTCGCATGGATCCTCCTGCCTCGGCCTCCCGAGTGCTGGGATTACAGGCGTGAGCCACCACGCCCGGCTTCTTTTTTTGTTTTGTTTTCTTTTTTTTTCCTTTTTTTTTTTTTTTTTTTTTTTTTTTTTTTTTTTTTTTTTTTTTTTTTTTTTTTTTTTTTTTTTTTTTTTTTTTTTTTTTTTTTTTGTTTTGTTTTCTTTTGTTTTGTTTTTTTACTCTACTGATTGTCAGGATGTCCCTTCTCCTTACATCTTTGTTTTTCAGAGTGCTGCTGTAGAGTTGTGCTTTTGACACATTGAACAGTACTTTGATATTGTGGCATAATTCTAGAACAAAGTCTTCCTTACATGATTTTCTTTGCTATTAAATTGGTTGTCTATTTAAAAAAAAATTATATTAGGTTTGCAATAAAATTGATCGTTAAAATACACAGAATTCTTTAACAAACCTCGACCTCACCCTATATCTATATACCTGCTATGTTGGACCAACTTTTATAACTGATGGTGTTATATCAGCTGATCATTTTTAATCAGAATCTACAATAAGTAGTAGCATTCACTCCATAATGTTCTATTCTACAGATGCTGATGAATGTGTTGTTGTAGACAGCCACCACAGCTGGACTTTACAAGATGGATTTATTCTCTTAAAGTCTCTCTGTTCTGTTTATCCACCATTCCTTCACACTTGTCACTTGGAAATGAGGAAGCCTTTTTTATCTACAGTTGTACTAGACTATTATATAGTTAGAATCAAATAGTATTCAGTCTCTTATGATTGACTTCTTTTATGAAAACATATGCATTCAGGGTTCTTCCATGTCTGTTCCTGGCTGCATAGCTTAATTGTTTTTATAATGATATGGAACTCTATAATATGGATGTGTTGCTGTTTATGCATTTACCTACTGAACTGTATTTTGGTGGTTTCTAATATTTGGTAATTACAAAGAATATTTATGGTTTCACAATTACAAATTTTACAAACCTTGCAATATTTGCATGCAGGATTTTATGTGAATTAATGCATTTTTAAAACATTTTGATAAAGTATCATGATTATTATAGTGTCTGGTAAAAGTATTTGTAGTTTTGAAAGAAACTATAAAGCTGTCCTTTAAATAGCTATACTTTTTTATATAGAATCCCTTTTATACTGGAAAATACTGCTCCACATTGTGGTCAGCATTGACTGATTAAAGCATATTTGATTTTAACTCTTCTAATTGGTGTATGATAGAATCACATTCACGTTTTTATTTTTGTTATCCCAACAGCACATAAGAAAAAAATTTCCTATGCAGTTTGTAATCTTTGTTTATACCTTCCTTGTCAATTTGTCATTGATTTATTTTTCTTATGTTGAACTTTAAGTGTTGCTTATTGGTTAAAGATAATCCATGATCAGTTATATTTTTCACATAATTTCTTCCTTGTATATCTTGTTATTTTCTTGAATGTCTTTTATGCAAGAGACATATTGAGTTATAATAAAGTCAAAATTAACAATTGTAATGGATGTGAATTTAGTGTTATGTCAAAATCTCCTCACCCTACCTGGAGATATCTAGATTATATCTTGTCATTTGTAATTTAGCTTCTATACTTACGTGTTCTTTTTAGTGTGATCAGTCAGGAGAGCTCATTTTTACTACAAGTAAAGAGTAAACTAAATCACAGAATATTGTAGACAAAACCAAGTCACTAAATGTCATAGGACAAACATTTGTTTAATTAAAAAAAAATCCCTATTAGTAGTCACAAAGTTACTCAACTTCTAGTTCTCAGAAGAAACAAATGAAACCTGAATGAGCCACAAAAATTCAAGTCAGCCTTCTTTTAAAGAAAATAACAAAAAGATTAAGGTTAAATTCATACAAATCCTGAATATCTGGTCTCTGCACAGGTGTGTGTGTGTGTGTGTGTGTGTGTGTGTGTGTGTGTGTGTGTGTGTGAAAAATGTAAGTGTGGATGGAAAGAGCTGAGGTGGAGAGTTTCCTCTCTTCATTGCCCATGACTCAGATACTCATTTTTCTCCCCCATGGGAAGTGTGCATTGTTTACTTCCTGTCACTTGCCTGCCTGCCATGTAATTTAAGACTGATGCCTGTCTGTGGGAAACAAAGCTTGATCAGAGAATACGCTGCCCTGCCTTCTAAAGAAATTATGCCTTAGTGTCTGCTGATGCTGGCTCTGCCATAATAGAAAAGTATAATTAATGCCTTTGCATCGATAGTTTTGGAAATACAACCACCTGAAACTGATTCAAAAAGAAGGATTTAATACTGCACTCTGTCTCTGTCTAACCATTAAAGCATTGGATTGTAAGAACCACAGTTTACTAAAATAGAATGATTGGATTTTTGATATGTAGATTGGTTATTTTGCCTGTAGTTGAAATAGTAAATAGTGGAAATCTGCAATGCAAAATCAAAGAGAATGAAAAAGCCAGTCCCATACAGGTGAAATGCTTTGGGAAGCCTTGGAAATCAAGCAATTTATGAGTCATTGTACTTTCCATGTTTCAGGTTTGATATGTTTTAAATTTCAGAATTATATCTGTTTATATGGTGAAGTTCTGAATTGAATTTTTGAAATGTACTGTGACTTCAAATATTCCCAAAGAACAATTTCTTCTCCTGTTTTTAAACTCACAGTAGAGATTAAACATCTGGTAATATGATTCAAATGCCCTCCATCTTCTCGCCCCTGAGATTCAGTTTGACTATCTGCTATTTATGTTTTGATTCTAATTTTCATATGCCTACTTAATTCTGCTACAATATGTACTGAGGGATTAGAAATGGATGAATCCAATTCATCGTTCAAGGTAGATAGGTCTCCGAGCCCTCAATATTTAGTGCTAAATAGAGCAACAGTTTTCAAAGGAAAAGAATGTGCGTAACTGGAAACATGATTTTGCTAATGAAATACCATTACATGTTGTACACAGACAATTCAAAAATAAGAATAAGACTTAAAATAGTAATTTTACTTTACTGATAACAATTACCAGGGATGATGAACAGAGAGCTGGAGCTAGAGACAGAGACAGAGACAGAGAGACAGGGAGATGTGTGTGTATGCATGTGTGTATACAGAAATAAATAGCCAGAAAAAATAATTAACTATAGATCTGTAGGCATAATTTTTATAGTAATGTCATCATAATCTATGGTTACGAGCTAACTGTAACAGTTTTACATATTTATTTTCAGATATATGTTTGTAGCTTCAAATAAATGACAGTAAATTAGAAACATTTCATCTTAGAAATTGGTGAACTCTACAAATATGGATTTGATGGTTTATTTTATGACATACTTGTTAAGTGCTTAAAAACACACATATTTAAATCTTTGTTTATGTGCTTGCAAAAATGTAAACATAATAGTTCCTACCTCTATGACTTTTTATTTAATAAAATGATAATGTAATATAATGATGAATGATATATATTGAATTTTCTATAAATGTTCTTACTTAGTGTTATGGCTTATGTCTAGTTGCCCCCCCCCCAAATGCCTCATGCAGTCATGGGGCAGGATCTTCTAGAGTTTGAGACTTGATTCATGATCCCTGGGCTTATGGGCTTTTTTGAGATTTGATCCATGATCCCTTGGATTATGGGTTTTAGTACTGATGGGATTATGGGTCTAAGTACTTTTGGGATTGTGGGTGTAGCCTAAGGCAGAGGCTGAGGCAGAGAGGCTGAATGTAATATAAAGAGAGACAGAGAGACAGACTCAAGCTGTTACTCTCTGCTCTGTTCCACTCAGCCTTGGACCAGCCGAATATAGACTGAAACCTCCAGTAAGTATGAGTTAAATAAACCTTTCCTTCCTTCATTTTGGGTGTCTGGCATTTGTCCCAGCAATGAGTAAAAAGTAACTAAGAGACTTAGAAAAACAAAATGTAAATTAAAAACTGAAACATATTCAGGATATTCTGTACATACTCGCTGGATGTGCCATAGACCTAAGTATCCTTTAAAACCTCAATTCAGGAAGCAAAACAAAGAAGGAGCCGTCATTCCATCTGAGAAAGACACAAAGCTTTGCAGACAATGGATTATTATATAATCTAATAGTTTAGCCAGTGTTTATTTATGATTGTTAAAATGAGGAAGGCAAGATTAGAAGATAATGAGAACAATTTAAACGTATTCACTAAAAGTCGTTATCATGTGACAATTCCACAAATTACTCCTGATAATATACAAATGTCACAAATCCCTAACCACACTTTTACCTAGAAATATAGAAGGATACATTGAAGAGACCAATTGTCACTGCATTCAGTGGCTCAAACATCACCATTTCTGAATGGCTTATATCTGTCTTGGGTAATGGATAGTAATCTGATTCGTTTTACAACTGGAAGTGCCTAGCCTAGACGACTTAACCAGAAGACATCCTGGAGTTAGACCTAATACAAATTAATCTAAGTACACAAGACTTATTACCAACGAATAAAGCAGTTATAAAATCTTTGTAGCTTGCCAGTAGGGAGTGCTCACCTTCCACGCAATCAGTTCCTAGCAGCTAAGGTAAAGGCCAGGGGCCTTAAGGTGTGGAAATCCTGAGGGACAAGCTTTACTTTCCATTCTATTTTAACTATTCCCATTTCACTCACAGCTGTGATGGAATCAACTAAACTTATAGAAACATTTAGCTGGGAATTCTGAGGACAGAATATTTTCCTTTCATTGGAGAAGATTAAAGCTTCTCACGTTTCTTGAAAGTGAATATTAATTTTAATGCAATACAGAATTTGGGGTCCATGAAGGTGCAAAAGCACAGAGTGACAATGAGTAAAAGCTTTCAGCAAGGAAAGGAAGGTGAAAGATCAATGAATATATTTTAGATCAAAAATGTTCTCCCAAACACTAATGCTTCAGAGATGTGACATATAGAAATAGACTGGGTAAGAGAAACGGTGACCTCACCGTCGGACTCAAACTTTGATGGGTTTACAGCTCGAGAGGAGCTGGGCTTTTCAGAGGAAGTCAGTTATGGAGGACATGGCACGGAAGTGCATCTTCTTGTAGACACACTCTGCCTCTCTCTGGCTTTTCCTTCTTCACTCTGCCTCCTGCGTGCCATAAGGCAAGCCGAGGAGCAGATTTCCTCACCCACATCTGGCTCACATGTTTCTGCCTTGGAGTCAACCCTGGGCTGAAAAACTGGAAACCAAGAGCCAAAAGATAGCTTTGCTTTAAGCTACACATGGAAGATATCTTGTACCTGAAACAGAAAGCTCAAAAAATACAAATAACACTCATAAAATTAATTCTGGATTTCTATCATTTCTTGACGACAATAATGGTTAATTATTTTTTTCACAAGATTACTAAATCACATAAGTAATTGCAGGAGATTTTTTATCGAAAACATATGAAAAGGCATAATAATGTAAAACTTTCAATCTCTTTTGAAAAAAATCTGTCATTTGTGTGTGTGTGTGTGTGTGTGTGTGTGTGTGTGTGTGTGTGTGTGTGTGTGTGTGCCCGCGCATGCACATGTCTGGGTGAAGGGTCTCCCTATGCAGCTTGAACTTGTAGGAATTCTCCGGCTTTACCAGCATGGGGATTACAGGTGTGCGCCACCATGCCTGGACCCTGTGGCCGGCTCAGTGTGACTGGCTTGTGGTGCCAGCGTTTGATCCCTGGCCCCAGCAGTTGCCTAAGCAGGTATTTAGTCCACTGAGCTAACCCTGCCGGAATCTTTCTGTGTTAATACATGTGTGCATTTTGTTCCATTGTAGCTATAGCAAAGCAACAGAAATGTAAAGCCATTGTGAATGAAAGGCATTTTTCTTGCAGTAGACTTTTTACTATTGAGTACTACTTAACATAAAATGTTTTGGAACTGAGAGCAAATGATTTTGCCTACTAAAATATAAACGTAAATAAGGGCTTGAGTTAGAATTATACTAGAAGGCCTATAGTACTGCAAATTTTTCCAGTGAAGAGCAGAAATATATATAATTTTACATAAAATAGAATTATGAGATATTGGATAAAGAAAAGACTGCATAAAGTTTTATATATTACATATAGCTATCACCGTATGCTTGATGTTTAAAAAATTATTTGTTTGTTTGTTTGTTTGTTTGGTACAGGGTCACTCTACACAGCTTGGACTTGTAGTGATCCTCCTTTCTCAGCCTCCCTGGAGCTGGGATTATAGGGGTGTGGCACTATGTGTGTTTTCAGTGGCTGACAATGCTGTGCTCAGGGTTCCAGGACCTGCGTGGCATGTGGCACCGGGGATCAACCCCGGCTCCTAGCTCTTGCCAAGCATACCTTTAGACCACCAATCTCTCTTCCCAGTTCCATGATATCTTAAAAATATAAAATTATATCTTAAATTCAACTTACACAATTTCAATTCTATTAATTATTATAATAAAATGACACATATATAATGTACCTATATCAATATATTTTGTAGTACAATTAATGCATTATTTTAATTAAACTTTTACATGTAACTAGTAAGAGAAATTAATAGAAATAAAAATGTAGGAGAATGTTAATGAAAATAAAATCAAAGTAAAATTTGCTTTTTCTTTGTCTTTTTTCTACAACTGCCAAACGAGGTGATTTAAAAAAACAATCCAAAAAATTGCACCCCTGCTTTGGGTGGTAGAATACAAGGTGTTGACAGGGTCTTTCCTTCAATGACCACATTTTCGTGGCTTCCTCCTGGCATTGACAATATGAGATGATCCTTGCTTTGCAGGTCATGTCCTAGTTCTGTCCTTTTCTCGTCTTTCCCCATCTTACGTTGGAATGGTACCCTTCTATAAGGACACAAGTTAAATTATAATTAAAACTATTGAACTGATCATAAATTGACCTTCAGTAAATATTTTATTTAAAAATGACATAATATTCACTGGTACTGAGAATTAGTATCAACATTTGAGGAAAAATTTTACTCTAAAATTCCTTAATTGTTTGTGGAAATGAACATTTCTTTTCATTAAAATACATTTAAGATATCTCTGTAAAATCAGTTTGGGGAAATCAGAAAGGATTTTTTTCCTTTTCTTTTTTAATTTTCTGTATTTAGGATAGGGTGTACAGGATGTACAGGGTCTCACTACTTAGAATGCACTCATAGTGATTCTCCAGCTTTCAGCCTCCCAAAGTGCTGGGATTCTAGGTATGCCCCACCACGCCCCAGTCGCAGTTGCCTTCTCAGTGCACCCCTTGGGCGGGGCCAGCATGGCACGCTGGGGATGGAACCCCAGCCACTGCACGCTGCCTAAGTAGGAGCTTCAAAAAGGGTTTTAAAGGAATTTTCTTACTTAGGATTAAAATGTCACTTTATCTTGAACAAACTGAGTAAATGTGTTTTAGTTTTAGCTTTTAATACTGTTCACTAGCAAACATGTTAATGATAACTATAAAACATCATTAAGCAGGTCTGCATATTTGGAAGACTGTTCTCTTAAGAATAGAAATTGTACAAAATATATGTAGGGTAAATTTCACCCTCACTGAAAACAGATATAATTTCCAACTTCATATAATAGTATTTGAAGATGATCTACCTGCGTTCTTGTCTAATATAATTGATTAACCATCATTTCTATTTTTGAATGTTACTGATATGGTGCAATTTCAGATCAAGATCTTAAGAAAAAAAGAACATTCATGTACTTCCACTATTTCTTCCTGTTTACTAGTTTGTTCCTGCGATATGTGATTGTACTTGCCGTTCATTTACTTTCCAGAAACTTGGAACCACTATTTGAGAAAATTGCAATAGGTAATTTCACTAGTACTATATAACATAATTTCTATTTTGATTTTATACACACTAAGTGTGAATCCCACTTTGTTTTTGTTTGTTTGTTTGTTTGTTTGTTTGTTTTTGTTTTTGGTGGAACTGGGGATCAAACGTAGGACCTTGCACTTGCCACGCAGGCTTGAATCCCACTTTAATCAAACATATTTCCCAGACAAAAAATAATAGTAGGCTTTGAAGTTCTAATAATATTATTCATGAGCAACATCCCCAAGAATCTGAATTTCATATTTTGGACTTTGAGGTCAAAATGGGGTCACATGGAAATTAACAGGTTTCATTCTCACACACAAAGCTCTATACCCTTATTTTGTAGAAAAAAAAATGGAGGTTTCCTGGTAGCATCATTAGCCACTACAGTGTTTCCATGGCCTGTGCATTAAGGAAACCACAAAATCAATTGAGGTGAATGGAAAAAAATACATAAGATGGAATCAACAACAACCCCAAACACACTGGGTATTTATATTTCTTTGACCTGATTGCAGAATAGATTTGTTTGCTAATCTTAGCTAAAATAGAAAATGAGTCCTTCAAACTTCGGCAGGCACACAGCATGTAAGAACTCCTGTGAGGTTCTCTTTGTGAAGTCAACAGATTTCTCCATGTTCACTTGCCTCACGAAGAGCTATGTTTAATCATCTCCATAGTTTTAAGGCACTGGGGAAATAATTTAATTTTAATTGCTTTGTCTTCGCTTCTGATGGGCATAGTTTTAAAGCCAGAAGACTCTAAACTTTTGTACAAGAAGCCATTCTGAAAGAATTTAAAACTGAATGAAATAAAATGAAAAATAATTATGATCTCATCAGTTAATATGTTGATAGATTGAACAAATTTAAAATCATAGTTCAGTACATTATAAAATATGAAACCTTATCAGATTTGTTGTCAGGGGTCTTAAGATAAAGTTCTGATAAGGTAAGATATATATGTCCACATTGAATCTATAAGAAGCTTAAAAAAGAAGAAGGAAGCGTTGTGTTACATTTATCATGAATAGTGCATGCAAGGTTAGAACCCTGAGCTTTTTTATGGTGTTTCCACTTGAGTGGTGTAAAAATAAATGTACTTCTACACTCTTTCAGCTTTAGACTTATGTGTTACCTTTCGTGTAATAGGTTTTCCATCAAAAGACATTTTCACACGGGTGGAAATGAAACATTGGGCTACAGCATTATGCTTCTTATACAGTCCATATCCTTAATCTATACAGTGTACAGGTTATACTTTATATTAATAAATAAACCATAATTCTGTATGTTTTCAGAGGTGTCTCTGGTCTAATGAATATTTGTAGAAACTCACAAGACAATTTCACCTAATGCATAAATTGAAACTCTGGAAGCATTCAATATGATTGCTGAATGGGGGCATTATTAGGTACTATTAGCAGTAATTCAGATGTTTTGAATATGATCAAAGAGAATAAAAAACATGAACATTTTATGAGAGGGATGGTAAAAAAACAGGTTTAATCGTTTCCATCTTTGCTATGTTGATGAGTCCTTATGGTATTTGCCAGCAAATGATTTCCATCAAAGCTCTAGGGACATGGGGAATCCTCTGGCAGGACGCATGCATCATGCTGCTGAGGGGACTTTCCACTTCACTGGTCCCCTAAGGAGGGGAGCCCTCGTACTCGTGTTCATTAGAATGAGTCTTGACACTAAGTGCATGTTCATTACACATGTAACCTCTTGTTATATTTTCCATGTGGTTCATGGGAACCAGATGTGCAAAAGTCATTCCTTTGTTGGAACAGGAGATATAAAGCTAATTCTTCTTTAATTATCTGAAAATGTTCCTATGCAAAGCTATTAATGACACCAGAATAAATAAAGTGACTGCAAAATAATGATCTTTTATTAAGAAAATCTTTTACCTGAGAGATTTCTTTAATAATTGGAGGAGATTGGTTAGACAGAATCTTTAGGGCTTTCAGTTACATTGCAAGACAGCACAGACACTTGGACCAACATACTGATCTTTCTGAAACAGCAGCTGACAGGTATCTCTATTTCACAAGTTCAAATGATCTATCACTTTATGTGTGAGAAATATACCTAAAAACCTGTGTGTCATAACGTTGGCAGTGTTCCTTGATAACTTTAACCTACACTATGTTCAAGAACCTTTGTGCATATGTATAAAAGTTTAATTTAAATATTTAGGGCAGGTCAGATAGCTCAGCAGCCTAAAGCACCTGCCTAAACAGAGTACATTATCCAGTGTTCAATCCCTGGTGTTCAGTGCTTTCCCCACCCCTGCGGAGAACTGAGACAGTGATTGAGACTGGGCGTGGTGGTGCGTGCCTGTAATCCCAACTCTTGGAAGGCTGAAAACAGGAAAATCACTGAGCCCAATATACGTAGTGAAACCCTATAGACCCTGCAGACCCTGTACCAAATATATAAAATTGTATTTAAATATCAGGTCATTATTTATAAAGCATGATAAAAACATTTAATGTTTAAAAGAATGTCCCACCACCAGGGCACACTGAGAAGGCAATTGAAACTGGTGCACCTGTAATCCCAGCTCTTAGGAGGCTGTGAACAGGTGGATCAATACAAGTCCAATCTATTAGTGAGACCCTGAACACCCTGTAGACCTCTTCCCTAGGATACAAAAAAGTAAAATAATTAATTTAATAGAATTATTATAGTAGAAGATACATTGTCATTAATCTCCTTCTAAATATTTCTCAATCCAAACACACCTATTCCATCATTCTTGCCAGTTTTTGAAGCGGCTGTGGAAATTGCCTTTCATAGATGCAATAGCTGTCCTCTCCTGGATGCAAAACTCTTATCTTTCATGGTCACTTTGATTTTGAGGATGAACCAGTAGTAACATTTTACCAGATTCAGTGAATAATATAGATGACGATCCATGCATATTTTAATTTGGTAGGAGCTGCTATAAATGTTGATCAGTGAGAGATGTCCTAAAGTAGAATGAATGGAGTAATTAAGAAAACATTACAGTAGAAGAGACATGGCCATTAAAGCCTTTAAAATTCTCAAAACTCTTTCTTTTGCTTCTAACACAGTTTTCTAATTGTTTTTGGCATTGTACCTGTTATAGCAATTTTTAAATTTTTGAGTGGTCTGTATATTTTTTTCCTGAAATTCTGTGTAAGTGCAGTGAGATTACTATAGGTTATAACAAAGCACACCTTCTGAGCTCAGGATACTCTCCACAATCAACTGAACTCTGTGCATGTCAGTCACCTAAAAGTTAAGAATTCTTGTAATTGCTGACCACTATGTATTTTTCTTGTAATTACATAATTTTAATAGAAGTTGATAGTCACTTCAATTTTTATATGCAAAACACTTAGGTATGAGATATACTCCACATTTTAGCAAAAAAACTAACTGCCTAAATACATTCCCTTAAAAGGAATCCATTTCAGAGAGTTACTTCAATAAAAAAGTGTGAGATTAATTGACACAAATGTATTCATTTAACTGACTCTAATTTTTATAATGTCAATCCATTATTCCATTTTCTTTTTATGCACCAAAAATATATTATTTGACATAAACTTATATTTTAAGAAGTACTTAGCAATCCCACTTTCCTAAAGATTGAAGTCTAAAAAATATTATGGTCCATGTTGACAATAGATATAAGCATATTTCAGCATTAAAAGGGTTTTCCACCTTAAACATTATTATTTCCTCCTTAAACATATTTATGTTTTGTGTTCTGTTGGACATGTGCATGTTAATTCACAACAATAGCTTTGAAATACAATATAATGGTATTAAACAAAGTCTTTCTGTTCAATTTTGTCCCAATCATCCTCATTTCAATCTTGTGAATAAACTGCCCGCTATTTGTCTAGCCACTCTAGTTTCTGCTTCATTCCATTGTTAAATCAACTCTATTACATCATTTCAACTCTCTTTTTTTTCCTAGTAATATGACTCTGTCCTACTGAGCCTGCAGACTGTTACCTATGACAGTTCTGTACCAATGAAATTGGCTTTATATAATCATTATGAAGAGTAGGCAAACTACTCCTTTCTTAAGAAACTCTGAAATGATGGATTGTTACTTCTCACATCTTCTGATCATATTAAAGTCCATCCAGAAGCTTCACACAGTGTATGCCGTAGTTACTTTTCTTGTTGCTGAGACAAAGTCCCAAATATGTGCAGTGAAGCAAAGGAAAGCTTATTTGGCTCACGGTTTACAGAGGTTTCATTTTTTAGTCAGCTGTTGCCTCCAAGGCACAGTGACAGAGCACACAGGTGTTGAGAGCAGCAATAGTTCAAGACAAACAAGAAGCAACAAAGAAAGCAAGGGGCAGCCACACATCTTTTGAAGCCATGTATTTGCGCAGGCTACTCAACACAGGTGGCACCCACACTCTTAATACCAGTGCCCTTGGCTTTAGCATTACACCATGCGAATCAGCTCATGTCACAATATCTAGGTTCAACCATCCCTGAAAATGTACCCCCTATGACTGCCCCAGGCACTGCTGAGACATGTAGACACAAGCCAGAACAATGCACAATTATAGGAATTATGCTGCTCAAAGCAGCATTTTCAGTGTATCATTATTATCTTGTGCGTCTGTGTACATAGATTTCTAAGCGGCTAAGTCTTTTCCAAAGCAATGTTATTTGTTATCAACCCAAATATGCTACTGGATTTAGCCTTTTGTTTCTAACTTTGTTTAGAGAGTCCTCAAAATGTGCATGCAGAAGTTAAAATGTTCAAGAAGACTGTATCTTAAAATATTGCACTATGAGTTAAGATGACTCAGGTCCAGTGAAACAGATGTACTTCGGGATGACAGAGATAGATGCAGTCTATGTGCTTAAGCCATCTGTATTTTCCAATTCTCAGTACCCACAGACACTGTGAGAGGGATGCACTGTCTTAAAGATTTAGATGGCTCCTCGGATGTTGATAAAGAAATTATTGTCTTGTAAAATCAACCAGAAGCTTAGAGAAGACTTGTTCTCACAGGGACAAAGAGGGAATTTATAAATGCATTTTTTTTTTCTAAAATAACTGCTTAAAGAGAAGGAAGGGTGTGGACCTAGAGGCAGAAAAGAGATTTTCTGGCCCGGCGGGATGGCTCAGTGGTCTAAAGCACCTGCTTAGGAGAGCTTGGGCGGCTTCAGGGACCGCGGTTCGATCCCCGGCACCACATGCTGTGCCAGCCCTGCCCTCAGGGCAGGCTGAGCCGGTCATAAAAATGAGTGAATAAACAAATAAAGGTGCTGAAACAAGAAAAAAAAATTAAAAAAAAAAAAAAAAAGAAAGGAGATTGTCTAAAATTTAGTAAAACAGGAGGAAAACATAACAGTGTTTCTGTGAGATTACCAAATGGGTAATTGCAAATATGATGACTGCAAAAGTTGAACTTCCAAACTGTTGAGCATTCTTCTTTTCCTTCAGCTAACTTTCAGATTTCCAAAGGCAGAGGGAAGTTAGAAGACGAATTCTAAATAAAAAGAAAGCTTTCAATGGTAATACCATTTGATTCTACTTAGAACAATTTCCTTATAGACAGAGCTTAACTAATTATAAAATACTCAATAATTCTACTATAAATAAAATTAAGATTAAAGTACAAATTGCGCTGTAAGACAACATTCAACAATATAATATGTTTTGAATAATTACTGCTTTTAAAAGAAAGATGGTTAGTCTATAGGCACAGTAACAAGCCATTTCCTAAATCCTCATCTTCCGTGTATGAATCTTTACACAAAGTAAGTTTTAGGCCATGTATCTATGAGTCACCCAGAATTCAAGAATCATTAAGTAGAGTTATTAAATATGGAAGATTCAAATCCAGTGAAGCAAAACATGCAATAAAATAGACATAGGTTTGTTATGATCAGTATGTATATTTCCCCCAAATCTTCATGCATCACTGAGGCACAGTTCTGTGTTTGCGATTAATTCGTGATCTCAGTCTGGAGCTATAGTTCTGGGTACTACTGGGATTATGAGTCTGAGTACGGCTAGGATTATGGGATTGTGAACATTACACCCAGCCTGGGATGCTAGCCTGAATGTAACAGAAGCAAGACAGAGACAGACTTGCTCTCTGCATCCACTGTTGCTGTTACTCCTCTCTTGCTCTTGCTGTTGTGCTTCCTTCCACTGCCATGAACTGCTGCCCCCTGCAACGCGCCACCCTGACTTGGAGCCACCTGAGTACATACTGCAACCTCCAGTAACTGTCAGCTAAATAAAGCTTTCCTTCCTTCATTTTGGGTGTCAGGTACTTGTCCTAGCAACAAAAGAAAGTAACTGAGACAGAATCTGTTACCAGAGTAGTGGGCTTGTTGCTGTGGCTAATCCTGACTATGTGGATTGCAAGCCTCTGGGAATGGCTTATGGGAAGAGAGAAGAAAGGTTTGAAGATGTTGCCTACAGAAGAAGTGCTGGAACAGCTCTAGCTATTCTGTTGAGGAGATTCTGGTCAGAGCTCAGATGATCATAAGGCTAGTAGAAATCCTACCTGTAAAGACCAGGCTGGGGAGGAGGTTTCTGCCAGGATAAAGGACTCCATTGGTTTTTGTACTCCAGATGACTTGTGTTTTGGCTTGGTAGAAACTTTGACTGCATTTTGTTCACATTCAAAGAAGCCCTGAGACTTAGTTTAAGCATAGAGGACTGAATAAGTCTACAAAAGATATGTTAAAACAGTCAAATATTGAGGCAGTGGCATGGCTATTGTTGGGAGCTGTCAGCCAGATTTACGTTGGAAATCAAGAGCAAAGAGCCCAGCAGGAAGATTTAAAACACTGACAGTTTGACCAGAAAGGAAGCTCTAATAAAGCTGTGGAATGAAAAGATAGAGCTGAGGGACTCTCCACTGGCAAGAAGGAACCAGAGAATGGGAAGGATGGCCTGAGGTCATCTCTGAAACCAACATCAGAATTGTAAGGGTGAGGGACTTTGTCTTGAGAAGTAAGTTGCAGAGCCCCAGGTTTCATTGTGGTGACAGTAGCCTCACCAGGTTCCAGAATGGCACCAGTATGGAGACTTTATTCCTTTGAATCAGGATCAGAGCGCTCAGTTTTCCAATCTCTACAATCAAGAGAGAAAGAAGCCTGGCTACTGCTCCAGATCCAAGGCAGCAGAACTTGTCATCATCCGTGTGGCAATGGCTTCAGATTTTTTTTTTTTTTTGAATCAGAGTCTTCCTATGCTGTTCAGACTGGCCTTGAGACCTCACTTTTGTATCCTATGTTGGTTTTCAACTCACACTGATCTTCCTGTCTCAACCTTCCAAGTGCTAGGATTAGAGGTGTGTGCCATCATGCGCAGCAATGACACTGGTTTTAGATGCTTGAAGAATGCAGGAATGAGGCTTCTACCTGAATTTCAGTAGGTTTGGGAAACCAGACCACATACACCCGGGAGGGCAGTGTGTAAAGCTGTGAATGAGAAACCTTTTCAGTGGAAACCCCAGACGTTTGTAAAAGGCAGGAATGTGGATCATCTACAGGAAACTGCAAAGAAGAAGCAAAGCCAGCCTAAGAGAGAAGCCATGGGAGCTACCACCAAGAATGCCATAGGGACGGAACCACATACAGCTCACAATTTACTACAGATTGCTTCAGATACTCCTCACGAAACTACATGAATTAATGTTTTCCCTGCTAGATTTTGGACTAGTGTTGGTCCCAATTTTTTTGCATTTCCCTTTTGTTTGCAACTTTTGGAATATCAATGTTTATCTTGTGCCTTCGAATGTTGGAAGTGTTTAACTTATCTTTTGTGCATGGGCTTATAGCTAAGAGTTTGCTTTAGGTCTTGAAGGAGACTTGGTATTTTGCAAGTTTCAACAATGCTGAAACTATTGGAACTTTGACAACTCTTAGGAATGACTTAAAATATCTTTTGCATAAGGGGATGTGTATAAATCTTTGGAAGTCCAGGGGCAGAATGTTATGGTTTGTGTGTGTTTTCTCTCCCGCAAAGCCCCAGGCAGGTATTGAAGTGCATTACTACAGTTTGTGATTAATTAATGATCCAAACTGAGATTATGAGTCTGAATATTGCTGGAATTATGAGTGTGGGTCCTACATCCTGGGGCAGATAAATTGAAAGTAACGTAAGAGTGACAGGAGGCAGATTTGCTCTCTGTTGCCGTTGTTCTTGGGACTCCTCCATTTTGCTTTTTGCCTTCTGCTGCCATGAACTACTGCCCTCTGCCATTTGCCATTCTGCTTTGCAGACAGCTGAGAATGGACTGAAACCTCCAGTAACTGTGAGCTAAAGAAACGTTTCCTTCCTTCATTTTGGGTGCTGGATATTTGTCCTAGCAAAGAGAGAAGAGTAACTGAGAAAAAACCAGTATAAGAAAAACATGTATATTTGGGCATAGCACCGCACTCTTTTTACAGAAGTGAATTTGGACAGTGAAATATTACTGCTCATTGTATTGTTGTCTTAGAGACTCCCTGTATATCTTAACAGCAACAATGCTACCAGTGAATAAATAATAGATATTGTGCAGTGATTGATTTCTTTTCCCAGTAGAGTAATGCAAAACTGGTAGAGGTAGTAAGCACCAGTGCAGAGGCACAACAGAAAAAAGGAATAGCTCAATTCTGGAGCTATCACACAGAGATGAGGTCATTACTGTGAATGTAAAAAGCTTGAGTGTCACTCACACATTTTTAGGAGAGGGAAAACATGTATTTTAATAGCTTTATAGGGCAAAACATGAGAAATAATTACGTCTTTTATTTTGGATACTGTGACACATAAGTAAGTCCTTGAAACTTTACAACAAAGTGCCATATCACAAATTGTGAATGAGATCTTGGAGGTATGGGAAAGCTAAGGTATTCACCAGTGGTAACACACTGCTAATGCATCTGTGTTTGCTACATAAGTTTAGATGAAACTTGGCTATGATGCTAAAGACATTATTCTTCATAACATTTATCATGAAGACAAATGTAAATCAAAATAATATTTTTTTTACTTTTATTTCCTACAAATGCTTCATTCAAAACTCCAGATGTGCATTGTAAGTAGATGCAGAATACAAAATACTTTCAATGTGTTTTCTGCTATGATTCCAGGTAGTCCCCTCCCACTTGCGCATGTATCTTTGCTGTCTTTCCTTACCTTTGTAGTGCTGAAGACCGAATGCAGAGCTTTACTCCAGCTAGACTAGTGTGAAATGTCTGAGTTATACCACCAGCCGACCAATATTGCCAAATACCTTCATTAATCTTATTGCTAATTGGCTTCCTCTTAAGGTGAGCTGCATAATATCTGGGGCTGCTCAAAATGAAATGGTAAAGCAAGGGGGAAAAATATTTCTGACCACCTGATTGGCCACTTTTCAACTTCACACCATTTGAAGACATGTATCAGTGACTTCAGGCTGTGTCTGCGGGATGGCATTGTATTTACACAAATTTGTAAGAAATATTAAATTCGTTTGTTTTAAGCAATGAAGCTTGAGTGAATATTGTTATGAGTCAGTACATAAAGCAGTGGTTTTCTAATTGCAAAGGAAGTGTCTTTTAAAGACTACCCTTCATAAAGCAAAAGGGTTCTTCCTTTTTGCTATGGTATTTGAAAATGCATTTTTTGACAATTCGTCCTTGCTTTAATATATAGCATTCACTTTGAAAAAAGTAATAGTAGTGACAGGTACTGTGTAAAAACACTTATTTTTGGTAGTTTTATTTCAACTTTTTCCAGCATGGAATAAATTACCCGGCAAATCAGCAATGGAAAACCACCTTCCATGCTTCCTTTGGATTTCCTTTAACTAATTCTACTGAGGTATGAAATTTGAATTTAATTGTTTCATTATCAGTGAATTTTTTTTCAGTGTATTTTCAAAGAGCATGGGATAAATTTTGAACTCCTTTTAGGAATCATTTTCTCATATGTCCTGTATTTTTTAAAGCAAGTATTGATCATCATTTAAGAGAAAACAATACTTTTAAGCAGACTAAATGATATTACCCCAAGAATTTCCCTTCATGGTAAAATAAACTCAGTCGGAGTCTGCTGTGATTAGCACGGATCAGCATCTTCTCTGTTCCTTACATTCCACACCACTCAGCAGGCATTCTGCAGAACTGGAGGAGTCCTATTTTCAAACATTATTTCAAAGGTTCAAATACTGATTTTTGGAAGCTAATATGAAACGTTCACAAACTGAACTCAAAAACATCAGTTATATTTCCAGGAGCACTTATTTCTACTTTATTCTGAATATTAAAAGAAAAATGTTCTTGCATTTAAAGAAGCATATTCACATGTATTTTAATATTAATTTAAATTATGTAAGGAAAATATTAAAGGGAAGTTTTCTCCTCTGTTTGGTCCTCAGTTTTGGTGCTGGTAATCAAAACCAAAGCCCTTAACATGCTGGGCAAGTGTTCTACCACTAAACTGTAATATAGCTTGGATGATTAAATTTTAAATACACAGTTTACAAAACAGAGAATCATAAATAGGATCAAAGTATATTAAACATATCTCCAGCAAGACATATTTGCTTTAACTTATAAAAATTATTTTAAAAATTTCTCCAAGAAATAGAAATTTAAAACCTGAATAAATGAAATCAGTATTCTTTTGCTTATAAAATACATATTTCCCTAAAAACACAGCAAATATGCTAAGCTACAGAGTTGGCTTAATAAACAGAAAATTAAATTGTGGCAGTCATAAAATCATTTTGTCTCTGGATAGTTGTTTCTTCCACTTAAAAAGGAGGTGTATATGTGCAGAATGTCTTGGTGCCCAGATTAATTACAATTTTGATAAAAAAAATTAGAGTTAATTGAAGAGAATTTTCCTCACAATGCCACTATGTAACATGAGAGTCACAGGACTTATCCCTTCCCACAGAATGGAGTACAGGTTTTGATACCAATTCCCTGGGGAGGAAGTATGTGTTCTTCATTGAAGGAATATGAAATATTCTATTTTGCCAAAAGCAATTATCGATATCTAAAAGAATTCACGGTCTTGCAAATACAGGCAGGGAAGTTACCACGGCAGTCAGTCCTCTGACTAGCCTGAGGTGGGGAGAAGAGACGGCCATGTCTTTGATATGCAGTCAGCACAATTCGGATTTGTCTATCTATATCTTCATTTTTAAAATGTCTCCTATGTATAATAAAGAAGAAAGTGTGTCTGGGTGATTCTGCAAAAGACAATGACATTTTCTGGTTTTGCTTCTTTCTTTCTTTCTTTTTTTTTTCCAAGACTTTTATTTATTTTTTTCTTGTTCATTCTTTTATTATACGTACATCAGCTATGAACTTAGCACACACTGTACTCTGTAGAATGATTTTGAGGACAATATGCAGTATGTCAACTTTCAAAGAAAAGAAAGGGGAAAGAAAAAAAAAAGTACTGTTGATTTAGAAAGGTTAATGTTTAATTGTTTGATCAATCTTATATACCTATATGTATTAATCTAAACTGATCTGATGATGAAAATATGTAATATAACCATTGTTAAATTTAAACAATAAAAAAATTGAAACTCAAAAAAAATAAAGAAATAACTTTCTTTTTTCTTTTTTCTTTTTTTTTTTTGTCTTTTTTTTTTTTTTTTTTTTTTTTTTTTTTTTTTTTTTTTTTTTGAGACAGGGTCTCACTGTGCAGTTCAGGCTGGCCTTGAGCTCACTTTTGTAGCCCAGGCTGGTCTCGAACTCACAGCGATCCTCCTGCCTCAGCCTCCGGAGTGCTGGGATTACAGGCGTGTGGCACCACGCCCGGCTAAGAAATAACTTTCACTTGCATTTCTAAGCTTCTTTCTTTCTTAGTTCTCGCCATCTTTAAATCATGTACGACAGGTAAAACACACACTTATGTAATTTGGGTTCAAGCTTCAGTATCTCTGCTGTGATAGGAACTTCCTGTTTAAAGGGAGAGACAGAGGCCAGGGATAATTTTCAGTGTGTACAATGGAAGTTTGTCAAGTTTATATGAATAACTGGAGAGATAAGAGCCATTACTTCAACTGAACAGATGCCGTTGCTTTCCTCGACAATTACACTTTCGTAGTTATTGGCATGGCTCTGTCCCTGCCAATAATATATGGACACCTTTGGGCTATTGCTGGGCAGTAAGATGCAACATAATGTGTTTTCTAATTTTGCAAAGATTGAGGCTCTTACCCTTGGGTAACACAGTCACCTGAATGGGGGCGCCTGCCAACGCTGTGAACTTCAAACATATTTTTTTAAACAAATGGTTTACAGCCATAATCTGTTTAAAATTAGAGAGATAAATATTGTTCAAAATCTGTTTAAGACTCTTGAACATGAAAAATATTAATAATTTAATACTTCATTTGACTAGCTAAAAGTTAGTATATTTAATTTTATAATTCTCTTATTATTATTTTTTTCTTTGTTTGTCTTTTCTGAGACAGGGTCTCGCTATGCCGTTCAGGCTGGCCTTGAGCCCACCTTTGTAGCCCAGGCTGTTCTTGAACTTGCAACGATCCTCCTTCCTCAGCCTCCGGAGTGCTGGGATTACAGGCATGCACCACCACGCCCAGTTTTTATAATTCTCTTAGAAGTTAAGGAAAAGTGATGACATTTGCTAAAAAATAGTAAGTTTTCACTTCATTATAGATTCTATGTGAATATATGTTCATAAAATACAAATACTGAGCTGTATTAGAACTTTCCTAATTACTTAGAAATTTACAAAATTAGTTTTGTCAAAGCACTAAAAAGGACTCTTTTAGGGATTTCTACAAAGACACATCCATATTGTGCTCCATTATGGAAATAAACAAGCCTTTTAATTAAGAAGACATTTGATTCTTAGACTTTACCAACTTCCTAAGCTATGGGTCCCTAACATTGCATACGGAGTACAAGCTACTTTGACATTTGAATTACATAGACATTGTCCATGCTTCTAAACATCATATTCAGAAAGGGGTCATTAAATTTAAAACTGCAAAATACAAATGATTTGAATAAGTAGAAAAAATGTATGGAAACAAAATTTGAGAATATTCTTGTTTTCAGAATTTTGTAATATTATAATCAGTACACATAGATGCATATTCCATTTCATATATAGTATTATACATTTTGAAGATAAATTTTATAAAGAAATTGATAGATAATAGTAACACAACTCTTCTACAAAGATAAACTAACGTTGTAAATAAAAGCAATTACTATATATATTGCAATACTTTTAAAACAATGGAATTTGTTGTTTGAGGAAGTATTAGAGTGACACACAGTATAACAATTTTTGTTATTCACTTCTTACTTGATAATATTTCTTTCATTTTTAAAAAATAAAAATGCTAAAATAAGAAAAAGTCACATTTTTCTGTAAATTAGAATATTTTATGTATATAATTTAAATTTAGGGATGGACAGGAAAAAATGTATATGGATGCTATCTTTTGGTATTGATTAGTACTAAAGTTTTCAAACACTAAGTTATACTTCTATAAGGCCAATAAGGATCAGCCGGGCGTGGTGGCACACGCCTGTAATTCCAGCACTTGAGAGGCTGAGTCGGGAGGATCAGTACAAGTTCGAGATCATCCTGAAATATAAAAATGAGCTCAAGGCCAGCCTGAGCTGCATAGTAAGATGCTATCTCAAAAAGACAAAATAATAGTAATAATAATAATAATAATACATATCACTCTTGTCTTTTTGATATGTTCTGCTCCTGGTGTAAACTCAGTTACTGTCATTCTCTCAAGAGTAGTACTTGAAAATAAGAGACCGGGCCAAAAACCATATTCTTGACAGGCTACAATTTTGTATTTCCTTGAATTTCCAAATATCTGTGTCAAAATTGTGTAACTGCTTATATCACATTGTATGGAAAGTTATTATAATATCAATGATGGTCAGAAAATATCATTTACAAGCTAAGTCAAAGATATTTGATACTCAGAAAGCCAGTGATGATAAGCCCAGTACCTATGTTATAGAGTAATAGTATCACAAAGCTTTTCTGCTGGAGGGTTGAGAATGTAAGTTAACAGCCCGACAATTGGAGAAAAAGAAGGGCTATAAGGATAGCCAATATTTTGGCCCTAGCCCTTCAATGTCAATAAAGACCCAGGATATAAGAGAACCTGTGCTGTAATATCCTATAACTCAGAGGT
>PVJA010009475.1:0-60462 GCA_004027025.1 Myocastor coypus
GTTGTGAAGTCCAGGGCTTTTGTTTGGAACTTTTAGAAGGGCACTGTCTTCTAACTACTGTGGTTTGTAGGCATAAAGCCAGCACTGCTTTTGCATTTTACCCCAGTGCAGGAAGTCAATTGGAGATGAAATTCACTCATGGAGAAGAGAGGCCTCAGGGAATCGGAAATAGCACTTAAACTTGTGAGCCTGTGCCCGGCCAACTTGTCCTGAAGCTACCATTCTGTGGGGATTTCATGCTTATCTGAGATAATGATTCCTTTTTTAAAATGCTTTTTATTTTATTTTATTTGTTACTAATGGCATTGCTACATTTAGGTGTACATAATGATCACATTTGTTTTAGGGAATTTGTAACTGCACATGATATAACTCATTCTTCTTCTTTTGTGTTCCCCTATCCTCCTTTCAGTCCCTCTTCCTTTCCTATTAATAAAAGCTTTGTTTCTATTTTTCCTTCTTTTTTGATCATTTTGTCTTTTCCCTTTCTTCCTTTCTCCTTCCTGTTCCTCCCTGTGTTCCCTTCCCATTTCTACATTTTCTTCCTATTTCACAATTATTTATCAGTTTAGATTGCCTCTTATTCACATCTGATAGAGGATGATGCCGTCTCAAAGGATACAGTGTGCTTAGTATAAAACAGTGGACAAAGCTGCACAAGTAGCCCCCAGTGAGAACGACACACCCAGCCTTTCCTGAGCGACATAAAGAAGAGGAGTGTGGAGATTAGGAAGAAGGACTGTCTTTTCTTACACATCCTGGCCAAATCAGCTCCCACCCCTACTTCAATCCTAAATCAAATGTTCGATGTGGACCTATTAAAAATGAACCATTTGTAATAATCCAGTAAGAACAATTACTTTTTAAGTCCCAAGGCAAAAGGCAATTTTATGGACTGTTTCTAAGTAATTTCAGAAAGTAGAAATATGGTTAAGTAGGTTAAAAATAGTTCATAGTTGGACTGAAGTTCCAAAAATGGATTGAGTACGAGGCTCCAGTGTTTGTGGGTTCTCAGCTGGGGGCCTCCATACTCCCCAGAAACCATTTGCTATCATCATTTCACACTCAGCAGTGTCTTTGGATGTTTTGGATTGTTATACCTGGACGAGAGCTGCTACTGACATTAGTGGGCAGAGGTCCCTGGGGAATGAGTGTCTTCTGTTCTGCAGGGTAGCCCTCCAAACAAATAACTATCTGATTCAACATGTCAGCAGAACTACAACTAAGGTGTCGTGGGCTGGACTTATGACATGACTCGGTAATGTGTGAATTTTTAGGGCATGTAGCAAGCAACATTTAGGATTTGGGTGGCCTAATAGAAGGATGTCCTATCTCTCAACAAAGGACAGATGACAAGGAAATGGCAGAGGAGGCAGTAGGTAGATTTCAGCCCTGAGAGATGTAAAGCAACTCAGACATCCTGTCGCTTACATTTTAAGTTGAAGTAGGTCAATGGACACATTCCGGGCTGCATGCTGGACTTCTTAGTGACTTTTAGGTACAGAGTGCTAGGATTTATTTCCTTTGAAACTTTCATAATTAATTCTTAGGATTGTGGTCCAACATTCAGTTGTTGTCATGTGTCACAAAGGCAATTTAGAGGGGGTTTTGGAATACAGTGGGTTAGCATTTAAGGCACCCTTAAAATAGGAGTTTCTAAGGAAGTGGAGAATTGATGGCCTCTAATTGACATAGCTAGGTGCAAATTTGTTTACTGGGTCATAAGAATTTTAATCTGTAAATAGTAAGACAGGAAATTCTTCAATAACTACAATTTCACAATAATTCCACGTTTTGAACATTTTAGGAGCTTTGTAGACATATGTAGCTGGTGCACATAAGTCTTGCTTTCTTGGTTTTGCATGTGGTTTAAATTCATACTGCACTGCCGCTTATGCTCCTTTAAGGACTGAACATACTTTCTCATACCCAAGCTCTGTGGGAGCCTACTGCCCTCGCTTTCCATCTTGCTTTAGAATTACATTTACCTGGGGTTCTAATGTTGATAGGGAATATACCTTGAATGGAAGGGAGTCTCAAGCTTGGAGTTTGCTCTTAGGATTTTGTGGTAGCTTTAGGAACAGTAGGCCACTCAGAATTGCTGGAGGATAGCAAGGCTTCAAGGAGGAGGACACATAGAGCGGTAGGTGAGTACAGTGATGGAAATACAATGTTTGGATTTTTATTCCAAAACCAGCAAGTAAACCATGGAAATTTTCTGATCTAGTGATGCTGGGATTCGCTGTATACTTCTACAAATATCTGAGGAGGTGTTTTCTCTGTAAAGGTTCCCAAAGAGGAGGCCCCCTGCCCCGCCACCACTCAGCTGAATCTTTCCGTGTTGGGTGAGTTTACAGAGGCACCTTAAGTAGTGGACAAGGCAACAGGCGATGTAGCAAGGCATTCTGGTCCGAAGCCTCACCTTGGCGTCACCTGGTGAAAGCTTAGTCGATTTAACCTCTTTTTATGCATCAGGTTGCTTTACTAAACCTGAAAAATGGTGTTAGCTAAGCATCTACTTTTTGTAAGGATTAAATGCATTTGTACAATTAAACTATTTTGAACAGTATGTGGAAAATTATCAGTACTTACTAGCTATTATTGCTACCAAGAAAGACATTGGTTTTTGCTGTTGTGATGGTGATGATGATAAATAATTCCTTGTGAAACACAGGGGATTACAGGTGTGGATCAGGATTTGAACAATGTGAGACTTTATTTATTTATTCACTTACTGTAGTATTGGAGACTGAGCGCAGGGTCTTAACCCTGAGCTGTATCTCAGCCTTCTTCTTATTTTTCTTTTATTTTGAGGCCATCTAAACATGTTTCTGAGCTGTCCAGGCTAGGCTGAATTTACAGTCTTCCTGCCCGAGCCTCCGAGACCACTGGGAAGGGTGACTGAACATCCCTGCCACACCCAGCTGAGGCAATGTTTTTTTGTTGTTGTTGTTGTTGTTGTGGTTTTGTCTTGCCTGCATGATAAAGTCTCCAGGTGAGCCCATGAGGCTATAAATGCTGGAGCTCTCCGCTAGCATAACAGTGTTGGGAAGCAGGCCTGATGGTGAGCACACGGAAGCTTCCCAGAGGAGTCTGACGTGCATTCTCCTTGTAGATCACTTGGTGTCAAGCCAGTAGCTCTGGCCCAAGGAAGTAAAGAAGGAAAAACTGAATGAGATTTCACTCATAGAGAAGCAGGGGATCTTGTGGCAGCTGCAGCCAGAGAAGCAAAAACAATCGCTGGCCAGAGTTTACAGAGAGCTTTCCCAGTCCTCGGTCCATGTCTTGCTCTTGGCCCGGTGTCTTACACCCAGCTAGATGTGTCAGCTGTTGGAGAGCCAAGGACCATGGGAGGTCAGAAGCTGGGCACAGCCTGACCGTGAGGAACCCAGCTGGCATCTACCTATCAAGTGATGGATTACATATCACCAGTTGCATGCCTCTGTGAATCAATCTGACAACAAGGACTTGTTGAGCAGCTTCTATAGGACCAGCACGGTGCCAGGTGACTCGAGGGCAGCAACCAGATAGCAACGTGGCTGCTCCCAGGGACCACGTCATTATAGTTTTGTTGGCTTTTTTTCTGTGGATCCAACCCAGGCTTGTTAAGTGGTAATTGACAGTCCTCTCTCTTCTAAGGAAGTTTCTCTTGGACTTGCTGCCAATAGGAAGTGTATTATTTCTCAGAGTACTATAGCATTCATTTATCGAGTGCCCACTCAATTATGAGGCATGACAGAGTTTGCCATCTAAGAAAGGAAAGACCACTTAACGATTCCTAGAGTCAGAAGTCTGGAATAAATAGATAGACAGATCAAAGAGTTAAGGGGATTTCATTGTGACAGAAGCCTTTTTAGCAGGATCTGGATCTTCCACAGAAATCGCACAGGCACAGTTGAATGAGTTGTGTGGGAGAGAATATGTTTTTAAACATAAAACGAATATGATTTCAGCTGATAGGATAACAAAGTACAGGCCGTGGTGATTTTGCCAAACTATGGTGAGCATATACTTCAGACTTGGTGGAAATTTAAATTTTATTGGTGATCTTATGAGTTATGTTTTTTTATCTTAGAAGAAATTGAACTGTCTCAGAAAGTATATTAGTCACAGAAAGCTCCATGGCATAAGTGCCTGCCTGGCAAGCGCAAGGTCCTGAGTTCAAGCCCCAGTCGTGCCCCCCCACCTAAGAAATTTCCTGGGTCTTATTGTTTTACTGAATGAATAATTCATGCAAATGTGAGGGATAATGAACTTCACCTCTTTGGAGAAGTTGCTGTGTGGAGTTCAAGAATTTTTGGTTATTGATCCAAATGGAAGGATAATTGGTGGTTATTCCTAAAATGACCCAGCTTTGCTTTTGGAAGAAGATAAGGGGAGCCCATCCAGAAGCCCAGATAAGAAGTCTCAATGTGGATGGATGAGGGGGAGAGGATAGTCCCCAGTATATGGCTACTGGGGTGGGAGGAGCTATGTCTTCTGCCTCTCACATCTGTCTTTCTTTTCTGAACCACGGCATGAAAAAGTCACAAACATCCTTCTTTGTAGTCAAATGTACTGCTTTTCTACCATAAGAAGCGAGTTTCCCGAAGGCAGAATTTACCATATACATACATGCAAGGGCAATCCTGTTGGTACCATTGAGTGGATACAGAGGCAGGTATTTTTCAATCACATCCTTTTGGGGAATTCTAGAACACTACTTTTCAAGAAATAAGCAACTGCAAGAAAGACAACTATGGCTTAGTTTTCTCTGTTTACATGTCTTTCTTCCCCATTTCTTTTGTTTACCAGGATTTCCCAGAAAGAACAAAGAACAGATGGAGAGAGGACTGAATGGTAGAAACATTATTCAAAACACTATACCATCTGCAAAGGTCCTGGAAGTCAATCCCTTGTATAGCAATTTTGTAGAACTGGCCTGGCTAGAGGAGTAGTTTTCTATAAGCGAGGAAAAATAGCTGTATCTCACATCCTGTGAAAAGAATATGTTGGAGTTTGCCTGTTGGTTTTTCTCTGAGTAGGTTCAAAGTACCCTGCAAACATGACATCGTTACTCCCTGGGAAGAGACCATAGACTAACGAAGAGGACAGTCCTTCTGTGGCAGTTGGGAGGAATTCAAACACTGGTCTCTGCCCTCACTGAGTTTATGCAAAGGGTCCCTAAATGGTTTGGATGCTGATCTTCACATACAGGAGAAAGAGCATTCGTGCTTAATAAAGCCAAGTGAGTTCCAAGGGAGACCTCCTGGTGAACTCTGACTCGTGCTTAGAAAAGGCTTGCTGTCAGCTTTGAGATTCTCATTTACTCTTCCCAAATGGGTATTCTTAGGAAGGATGGAAGGATGTTAACTTGCTCCTCCCCCCCCCCCCTTTTTTTTTCAAGGAAGACAAAAATAAAAAGAGGGGAAAAAATACCCAGAAACCACATCATATTTCTTTTTCTATGACTTAAGATCAAATGAGGTCCCAGGGAGGGTAAGACCTGTGATCTTACAGGACTTTCTGCGGCGGGGAATGACAGCCCTTTTTCTCTCTGCTCTTCAGACCGTGATCTTCTTGTGAAGCACAGAAGTTAGAAATTCTGTTCAAACCTTAAAGAAGAAATGAAGTAGTCATGGTAGTTGGTGGTCGTTATAACTTTTTCTGATTTGGCAGGAAAATTTTAGTCACAAGCAGTAAAAATTGCTTGTTTTCTCCTTTTTAAGTCTTGCCTTCCCTAAACCTTGTTAACCCTGCTGTTTGGTTGTCTTAAGAGATCTTAGGAGGCTCTGCCTGTGGAAAAGGTTTATAGACTACGAAGACCAATGAAGGTATGGATCTAACATCAATTTCTCAAATCAAACTTATTTCCAGAAATGATTCATTGGCAATATTATCAGCAATATTGCAATAGGATTATTTGAAAGTTGAAGATGAAAACAGGAACTATTTATCAGACCAAATTCTCTTCCAGTTTCTTGTGCCTCTGATAGGAACTCTATTCATTTATTTCAACAAAAAGCTCTGATACCCTGCCAAAGAGTATTTATCCTTTAGCCTGTCTCTTCTCCTCTCTTTTTAAAGTTCTACTTTAAAATTTGTCATTCTTTTTGGTAGGTAAATCATGATTGTATATGCACGTGTAGAGTACCACTGTCTCCACATAGGTATACAACATTGCATGAATAAATCAAGCAAAATAACACTCACTGCTTCACCTCTTCTTATTTTTTATGAGACATTTAAAATTCACTCTTAATAGTGTTAAAATATAAAAATACATAATTAATTGCCTATAGTTTACCTTGTTGTTCAATAGATCTCAAAACCTATTCCTCCTATCTGAAACTTTGTACCCTTTTGATCAGTACCTCTCATTTCCTCACTCCACACCACACCAGCCTCTTGGGACCTGGAAGAACTTTCTTTTTTAGTCACTGAAGTGTCTCTTTTAGGAAACGTTATGGGCCGTGTAAATTTTGCTCAGGTTTAAGTGCTTGTTCTGCATTTAGACTTGGAAATGTTCCTATTGGGTTTAGAACAAAAGCAGCACGTTGACGGTGCCTTTTATGCAGTTAAATGCATGTTTAAGGACTCCTCATGCATTTTTCTAAAATACTCCTGAGTTAATTTCTAAAAGTCTTCTGAGGTATAGTGGAATCTTGGATTTATTTTGACTGAATAAGTGACTGCAACGTTTCGTTGCATGTGTTTATAATTCCACTGCCAAATCATCTTCTCACCTCTTTTTATTGTACACATTGTTCAAGCTGAGAATGTTGCAGTGTCTTTCCTTCCAAAGGATGAGTAGAGGCCCTAATACTGAGGATCTCTGCCCCCGCCCATGAGCTTCCGGGTCTCTCTTGCCACACAGAAGCCCTTCTGAGAGTCATGTGTTTTCTCATACTTACCCCAATCTTGATCTCTAGTATTTGGAAAGGAATCTGTGAACGTTATTGTTGAAATATCCTCATTCTCACGTTCAGTAAGGTTGGCATCCACAAAGCTTTACTCTTTGGCAGGTCACTTCGTCTTCCTTTATTTAATTTTGACCTTTTCTTCACCTGCACAGTGTTGGCATTGCTATTACATTGGTTCCACAGCCGTGGAACCCAGCATGCACTTATAAAGCCAATGAGGGTAATTTATATCCAGCTTTCCCATACTGGATCTTCTGGACTATGACAGCTCCTACTGAAACCTGAGCCCAGATCTTAAATGTTAAATGGCTGGTAGAGTTCTGCCCTTTAGAACACTACATAGGCACTACACATTGTATTCTAATGGTATATAACATGACAGTAGTCTTGGGACTTGGTGCAAGAAACATCTATTTTTGACGAAGGTTATATCTTGGGAACAGATTTATAGAAAGGTTCTCTTGTGTGCGGTTTTCGCCATGGTATGTGCTTCTGTAGTGCCTGCTCAGTGGTAGAGATAATGTGTAACAGGCACCGGTGTGAATCTGTACAGCCTGATGGGTGGGCTGTGGAGGTGCCCAGGCCTGGCTGGTATATATGTGTCATATGAAGCACTGATCACCCTGGCTTTTTCCCCAATCCATCTGCCTGTGGCTCTCAGACTAGCCTACTGCATTATCTTTGAGCAGTACCAACAAGAGCTGTCCTGCCAGAGCCTAGCATGTTGTACTATCTCAGAGATACTCTCAGAGTGAGTGGTAAGATGCCCAGAAGAATGACTTTGCAATGCGAGATATCATAATAGAAAGAGATATTAGTTCTCATACTATACTAAGGAAAACATCTGAGAAATGGTACTTTTGAAGTTGCTGGCTCTTCCCCAGGCTCTGCAGTTTCTTGAGTTTAAGAATAAAGAGGCTAAGAAATCAGCGATGGTTAGTAGTTCCTAAATGAAGTTTTAAGTCCCTAGATAAAATTTCAAAATACTTAAGCCATGATCCAGGAATAAGCAATTAAGAGTGTAACATGTGGGAATTTTTGTGTGAGCATGTATGAGTTTGTGTATGTTTTAAAAGTTTTTGTGTGTGTCTCAAAGTTGATACACACCTGCCATCCAAGTACTCTGAGAGATTGAGACGAGATGGCAAGTTCAAACCCAGCTTGGGTGAGATAGCAACTTAGCAAAATACTAAGTAAAAAAACAGCTGAGAATGAAGCTCAGGGTGCAGGTCCTCAATGCAGTTTCCAGAAGCACAGCTGTACGTACACAAATGAACGCACACACATACACAAAGACACACACACAGAAATGGTTTCTAGTGCATATTGGTTCTAAAATGTTGTCTAAATTGTAATAATAGCTTCCTTGCTTGTCCACAGGGTGACCGCAGTTACCCTGCTTAGGTATGGAAGAATACAATTTCAGGTCTTTCCATTTTCATGCCCTTGTCATGGTAGGACCTGTGCTAAGACAGTGTAGCATAGAAATTAGTAAGTTTGTACAAGTGCCGGCCCTGCAAGCAGAAAGGAACAAAAAATCTTGATGTTTCTCATTGTAATTTTAGGTTACAGAAACCTGCAGGTTGGGCTGAGTGACTTAGAATTCTGGGATTAACTGAAGATCTTTGTATCAAAGTGCAAAAATGAGTGTGGTGGCCAGGAGCAATTGTGCCTTGTTGCAAAAAGTGAAAGAGGGCTGGAGAGATAGCTCAGTAGAATCGGTGCCTGCCTGGCAAGTGCAAGGTCCTGAGTTCAATCCCTAGTACCATGCAAAACAAAAAAAGAAAAAAGAAAAAGATTCTATGATAGCAGTTGGATGCCCAAGTCATTTGTGCCATGGGGAATCCTCAGTGGAGACACAGGGCAGGGAATTCAACTGAACCCGGCAATCCGTGTGTCTAGTGAGAGAACATTGTAGTCCTCAATGCTACCAGTTGCCCTTTCATATCTCAAAACCCTTCTTCTTGGTCCTGAAGGGAAAATCGTGAGATTGGGTGTGGTAGTACATGCCTATAATCCCAGCTCTGGGAAGGCTGAAAGCAGGAGGATCACTACAAGTCCAATCTGCATAGCAAGACCCTGTATAAAATACATTTAAAAAAAACATGAATAATGCACACATGCAACTTACAATAGAATCAAAATAATGTGCTATGTGTAGTGCATGGGGAAAATGAGTGGAAAACTATCTGGTGTAAAGCAGCATAGCCCGCTGCATTGGAAGATGGATTGCCACGGACGTACACTGTGCATATGACATCTGAATGTGGAAACCACCCATGCCGACTGACAGTGGGATGGTGGATTGGAGACCGTCACACTCCACCTGCTGGAGTTGTTGCTAGTATGCTTTTGTGAAGTGGTAAGCTATAACTGCTGATGTTCCAAGCAAAATAAAATCAATCTTCTCTTTACTAGACACACTAGCTGCATCCTGAGAAAATTCTGTTATATAAAAACAATTCAAACATGGCATATTAAAACATTAAGTATGTTATAGCCTATTAAAATATGTAAATATATATTATATGTGTATATATGTAAATTGGAAGATTTTTCTCAGATAATGATTAAGAAGGGGAATCCTTTATTGCCTCATGGAATATCTTTGGATATTTGAATGGTATGGACCACTTTGCTCAATGACTACAATGTCACATACTCTTCAGGACTTATAAGATACAGGGTCCTGCACACAAAAACCAACAACACACCTTTAGATAGTGTGGCAACCCAAATGTGCCCCGTGTTATTTTTTGGGGGGTGTGCTAGTATTGTCTTTGAGAAGAGCTTGGGTGCAGGGGGCATCTAGCCTCACTGAAACTGCTCTGCACATTATGGATGTGACTGTGCCTGTGGTTTAAAGCATTGGGTAACCAGTGGAAGACCTTTAACAGATTCATGGGATCCCACATTTCTGGCCTGATTTTGCTTTGCAAAGCAACTGTTTCTGTGGAAAGCTGATAGGGTCTTTTGGATTCAGAGGAGCATGCTTGAGCTCTGGCTTTCAAATGGGAAAAAGCAAGACTATCAGACCCTTTACTTATGGAGAAGTGCGTGGGACATTTTAGATTTATTAGAGGTGGGCAGGTCATAGGAAGACAGTCAAGACTTTCAGCTCTTCATAACAAATAGAATCCAATCGTGTCATATTTAAGACATGGGGAATTGCATGGATCATAGGTTTAAATCCTATTTTTGACTTCCAGTTGCTGTGTAACACTGGACAGGTTACTCAGTGTTTTGAATCTGACTGCTAAAATGCAGACTGACAGAATGATTAGTCTACTCCTATTGTACCTTAGGTTAGGTAATTTGTGAAAAGCAGAAATTTATGGCTGAAAGTCCTGGAGGCTGAGAAGTCCAAGACCGAGTTGCTCATAGACTCCCTGTCTGGGCATGGAGCTATTCCTTGTAGATCGCACTTTCTTGAGTGTCCACACATAGTGGAGGAAACAAATCAAGCCTTTTGTGCCCTTGTTGTAAGGGCATAATTCTATTTATGCGGGCACTGCCCTCAGATTCCGTCATGTCCCAGCTGGCTCACCTAATGCTATTGCTTTGAGGACTAAGTATCATCATCATGTGATATTTGGGAAGATATAGACATTCAGACCACAGTTCCTACTTTGAAAATTAGTGTAAAGAATCACAGAACAAAGAGTTTTGCCTAGTTCCAAACATGGGGTAAGAATTCATGACATTTAAGTGTTGGCGCTTGTGGTAGGTAATATAGTCGGCGCTGGGAACTTATTTCTGTGGGAAAGGGCTTTAAAGTTGACACAACTTAAAGTAACCCTGTGACGAAGTACAGCTTTATTTCAGCCAAAGGGGATAGGTGTTTTTCTAGAAAATCATTAAGGTCAAAGATAAGCCAGTGCAGGATTATATTTTATACATACTTTAATGTGAGACCAAACACCATCCCACTGTATCTGAGGAGTGGGAGTTGTTTTCTCAAAGGCCTATGGCTCGCCCTTTCTCACTCCCTCCTTCCCTGCCTTTCTTCCTCTTTTTCCTTCTGCCATCTGTTTCTAATTGTATCCAACTACACACCAATGTCTCTCTTCTCTCTCTCTCCCTATCTATCTATCTATCTATCTATCTATCTATCATCTATTATTTTAATTAATTAATTAATTTGTTTATTTATTTTTGTGGGACTGGGATTCAAACTCACAACCTTGCACTTGTCAGGCAGGCACTTGTGCCCTGAAGCTATCTCCCCAGCCCCTCTGTCTATAAATTTAAAACTCCTTTCTATTATTTCTGAGCATCCACAGCCTATAATTCCTCAAGTGCTCCTTGCAGGGGCTCATCTGGCAAGCACATGCAGCCAGCGGCCCTCTCTCCACACTGACCCTTCCATATCCATGGTCTAATTCTGCTCTGATGGCCTCAGAGATATGCAGGCTATTTAACGAGACTCACTAGTTACTTTTAAGCAATTTTTAGATGGAGTTGATCCTTTTAAGAAGAAACTCTTGATGTCACCTTCCTTATCTTCAAAGCAGTTCAATTCCCTTGAGGCTTTTAATTCTTTAAAACCTTGACACCATTTCAGCTGAAAACTTCCTAAGATTATTAAAGAAAAGAAACTGTTTAAGGAACTGAAGAGTAGTTGCAAACTACAGTGGATAATTGTGACTTTCAGTTCTGTATCTGTTGAAGTTCTATTCTTTTCCTTGTGTATGTGGTGGTTCTAGCTTTCTTCAATAAACTTTTATTTAAAACAGCAAAAAAGTATTTACTCTTAATACTTCATCCTGAGTGTCAAAGAATCACTGAGGAACCAAGCTAGTATGACACCACACAATGACCTTTCTATAAAGCAAGGACCATGGGCCTGCCATGGAATTGCAGATTGGCCAGCTTCTATTCCTTTATTCCCAACTGAGCTGGAAATATTGCTACCCTTCCTAAGTGACTTGTCCTGATCACACTTATTTTCTGGAAAAATGAATGTTAACGTGTACAGATGCAATTAAAGAACAAATCACTCTCCAACACACACACTTTCCCAGGACAAACCACACAGAAGAGCTGTTCGAATGTGTTCAGTAAAAGCATTTTGCTAGCTTAGAGCTTCTTAACTAGATCCAGCTTTCTTAAAGAAAGCAGCCCAAGATTCTTAGAGAAAACACCAAAAACTGAAGAAATATCCTTTCCCCCCCTTTATCAGTGTTATTTTTGCCAAAGAAAATACTGCCTGTCATTTTCAAGAAGATATTCTGATGCTATACCCCATCATTCTATGAGCAATTAAAAAATATTTTCCTTTACAAGAGTATGGCAAATACTTACAACTGTCTCATTTCATAAGGACTTTGAGACAAAGAAAAAGAATATAAGATGGAGGAGGACTGGTGGGAACATATAGTTTCTAGGCTAGAAAATGTGTGCCTGTGGAACAAATTAGGTTATAAATTTCCTACCATGGTGATAAGGGCAGAGAAAAAAATCTTACTTGGTTCTGTGATTTTGAGAAAAAAGGATTTTACACAAAGCTCAGTTGTTCCTGGTGCTCAGAGCAGAGGTATGCGCTCTCATGGCTTCTCATCCAAAGGGCATTTGGAGCTCTTTGGAGCAGTTTCCTTCTGACGATGAGAGAATTGCATAGAACTTCTGTGAATTATTCCTTCATGCTGGCATTTTGCCAAGGTTTAATTCCAGACAGGAATTAAATGAACCTCTAGGCAATTGGCCATTTATACTATTCATTGTCAACTGAATGTTTTTGAAAAAAAATAATTAAGCAACAGAGTTAAAAGTGTGTGATGAACACCCGGAGTACAGTGCTTCTTAGCAGATGTGCAACCATGGGCCCAAACAGCTTACTAAGCCGGGCAGATGTGTACCCTTATCCACATAAAAGGGAGCCAAGAGACTGGGGTGCCGGGGGAGAAGGCCACCCACCTGTGTATGTAGAGAGGCGGGGTCATCAAAGACAAAAATGTGCAAGGAAAGAAAAAGAATTAGTGTGAATTTGCTTACCTTAACCACTATTCACACTTTGGTATATTTCCTTTGTGGGGGAAGAAAAAAAAACTCTTCATGGGCAATGTTAACAGGATATGCACCGATATTTATGTCAGTTTTCATCTAAGCTGCATAAAACAAGTTACAGACTTTGCTACAGGACAGGAGATGTTGTAATTTTCACCTCGGCTTCAGCTTTTCCATAGAGTATGTGTTGTATACTACATGGCATGAACGATGGGTACGTTAGGAAGATGGGAAGAAGCAGCTATTTAAAAAAAAAATTGGTGACCAAGAAAGGGATCAAAGGAGTTTTCAGAGGTGACATCCCCTGTAGGGAGGATTCAGCAGAAACAGAATCGGGAGAACTCTCTTACGAGAGCTGAGGAACTTCTTGCCACTGTACATTGAAAATGTGATCAGAGAATCAATGTTCTGTTTATCTCCAGTTGGAACAAGTGTTCCTCCTGACATATCTTTTAGACATCTAAACACTGGTAAAATCTACCATTTCATAAACAAGGTAGAAGTAGAAACTTCAATGGGTCATGAAAAATGCTATTTGGAAAGGTTTTTTTCAGTCTTAGTATTACTTTTATTTAATATGCACCATCTGCACATGATACAGGTGGGGGAAAGTTTTTGGCTCCATGCATTACAGAAAAGATAGATGGATACTTTTGTAAAACGTGCACTGAGGCAATTAGGACACTGCTCAAAGTTCCTTAGTCTTAATGGTTTCCATGAATATAAGCTTAGATGCAGTCCAGCCCCTATTTTCTTTAAACTTTATTTATTTATATTATGGCCGGCTCAGCTTGGCCTCAGTGTGGGGCTGGTGCAGCATGTAGTGCCAGGGATCAAACCACGGTCCCTGCAGTTGCCTAAGCTTGCCTAAGCAGATTCTTCAGACTGCTGAGCTATCTCACTGGTGCCCCCTCACCCCCTATTTTTAAACCCCCCTACTCTTCCTGGAAAGTTTTATCTTGTTTAAAATAGTTTTTCTATAAGGCACTTTTTTCCCACACAGTCAATAAGTTTTTCCTTTGCTCTAGAAGGTAGGGGACAAAAAACCCTATTAATTGTAGAGGGAGACTCCGGTATCTCTACTCTAATTAGACTGCCTTTGTACATACTTCTTAACAATCTGGGGCTGGCCAGATAGCTCAGCAGATTAAAGCGCCTGCTTAGGCAGACTCAGAAACTGGGGATCAATCCTGGGCCTGTCCTGCCAGCCCTGTCCTTGGCAGCGCGAACTGAGCAGGCAGTTGAGACTGGGTGTGGTGTCACGTGCCTGTAATCCTCGTACTTGGGAGGCTGAAAACAGGAGGATCACTAAGAGTCCAATCTGTGTAGTGAGACCCTGTGGACTCTGTACTAAATACATGAGCAAGAAAAAACCAATAAACATTTCTAGGGCTCAAATCCAACCACAAATTTATTGAAAGCATGCTTTGACCTCAGGATTCATATACTTTGTAACTATCTGCCAATGTCTTTGCACCCTTATTGCATTGCTTTGAAACTTGTCACTTTTTCTTTGCCCTTTTGCCTTAACTTCTGTTCCATAAAAGCATGTGTGAATTCGTTTCCCTAAATTCTGGTACCTTTCTACTGGCCAGATGCTGTCTTAAAATTCTGCAGGCTCCAGGGACTCTGGTGGGGCTACCAATGAAAAGATTAATCTTTTATCATCGACGGCCTACAGAAATTAGTCCCATTGGGTACGGCTGCTTTGTTCTCTGACTGCCTCAAAAAAGACAGGGAGAGGAGTTGCCAGTGGATTGCATCATACAATCCCTTTTTGTACTAACAGCCTGTTTCTTCTGAAGAATGTCAACCAAATGTGACTTCGAACTCCAAAACTGGCCCTTTCCAATAAATGAGTGAGTATCTAAAGAGACATGATAAAATTAGAAACTTTTGATTGATTTAATTAAGTAGCTGGAATTGATGGGAGGATAGTTTCTGTCTGTAGTTATGAAACTTCCATTACTTGATATTCTGATAATGCAAGGAAACAGTACATTAGTTTCTAGTTTTACCATTAACTATTATTAGTTAAAAAAAAAAAACCCTCTCTTTTTTTTCTGTCAAAGTGAGACTGGGCTTTTGTGGCTCTCGTTTAAGAAGTGGGCTATCTCAAGGGTGGTCTGTTTTCAGCCTATACTTTTTTCAGAACTGCTTATAGCTGCACTGCATCCTACAGAAGGTCCATTTCCTGACAAAAGGATTCATAAGTATTTGTAAAATCATTTTTTTTTCTCCATAGCTTTTATTTTAAAGTTGGAGAAACAGTTCCATGCTGGACTATCTGACTTAATCTGCAATGTATAATGACAGGTTCAGATGTTGGCCTGGAATTCCAGGAACAGCAATGGAAATTTACCTATGGACTAGAATTCTTTTCTCTTCTTTGGAGCTCTGGTCATGGCCTTCTTGAAAAGACTTCTCTGGATCGTAAGAATTTCTGCCTGTCTATGTATGACTGCTAGAATGTTATCTTTATGATTATTATAGCATATGTACTTGCAACTTCTGACAGACTCCACTCCAGGTTATTTTACAGTGGGATTTGCTTGTAGTCCCGCAGGGTCCCAAGCCTGAACCTTCCTGCCCTTTCCCCTTGCAGTTCTTACCTCTTCCCTTCCTCTCTTTGCCCTGCCTGGCACAGTCTCTTCTACCTCCCCACCCCACTCTTACTCCCTGTTACCACTTCCTGTTTATTTTGATATAGCCAAATTGTACAAAATACATAATTAACATTTTAAACCTTCCAGTTTTATGTTTAATAAAGTCAACTATTATAGATAAATTTTAAATCGTTTGGGTACGTTTTCTCATTTCCTTCTGCTTGCCCTTGCTAGAGGTAATGCCTGTCTATCCCACGGGCTAAATTTCTTCATCCAGAAGAGCCTGTGGCTCTTCTCTGTCAGCATGGCTGGCTTCTTGCTCTGGGCCATTAGTTGAATAAAAACGTTGATCATCCCTCACCCAAAATCTGAAACCCAAAATGCTCAGAAATGTCTCCCCTCTTCTGGCCTCATGCAATGCAGGCAACATACGTTCCAATGTGAGTGCCCTAGATGTGACTCTGGATAGTACTGAAGCAAATTGACTGCACATCTCTTAACCAAAGTGTATGCAAATAACATTCAGGTTGTGTGCCCCATGGCATGAATGCATGAGGAAGAATGAAGTCCAGGAACTATCACCAGGTGCAGTGAGGTCCTTTGTGTCCCACGGGAGCTGTGTCTGTCTAGCTCTCGTATGACTAAGCAGCTAGATCCTTGGTGACTTCTATTTTGCTTTCCAAAAGACTTGACTGGGGTCTTAACGTGCTTGATCACATTCTTTACTGTTTTCTTTGGGTTTTAAAGTCTATAGTTCTAATGTTGGCTCATGGTTGTTTCTCTACTGCAGTTTTGGTAGGACTAAGTCTGAACTATCTCTAAGCTTTCCTTAATCTAGTTAGGGAAATTAGCCAATTATGATGATACAGGTTATGCATCCTAACCCATCAGAATAAGCTCTGATATGGATAAGGGCAGGTTGTCTGCTTAAAATTTGATTTTGCCTACATATCTTCCATTATCATTCCATTATTGCCAATTCTAAAGGTCCCAGGGGACCAAATACAAACTCAGAAAGCAAGGTACCACAATTTAGCATCGCCAAGGAGCTGGAGATGCCAGTGTTAGCTCTAATGGGTGATCTGTTGCCTAGCAAGACAGATCTTAGTAGGAGCAACATTGAAATTGGCCACAGTTCCAAGGTTCTAGGTCATTTCTTAGTGTTAAGCCTGAGACCAGAAGCCCCTGCTGTCCTGGACTCCAGAAACCATTGACAGTGATACTGAGAGTGCAGCCAGTGACACTCAGCTAGTGCTGGAGATATGTGGTTAACTACTTTACGGGTTCCTCTACCTTTATGGTATGTTTACTCGACTTATAAACTTCCTTATGAGCTTCTATTCATGTAGTGTTTTCTAATCTTTCTTCCTTCAATTTTTTCCCCATTTGTTTTCTTCTTTGCCTTGACTGATGGGTCTGCTGCGCTTTCTCCCCTATGCTGCATGCACTCAGCTTGTCCTCTGAGCTGGTGAATTACAGGCATACATAAATGGGGAAATGGAAAATATTGATCAGGCTTGTAGAGAGCCTGCCAAAATTTTATTCATCTGTCCTCACTTTCTTCAAATACTAGGAAAATAATATAGTAAGTAATAGACTGCAACAGGCATCTGAGATTTAAGTCTCATGCTATACATAATATTTGCTTCTGGGGATAGACTCAATTTCTAAAAAAGATTATATTCCTAAAAAATTAAAAAAAAAAAACCTTCTTTTATTTTTTCACATTCAATTTTTAGGTGCACTTGGCCTTACAGCCTCTAGTGGCTAAGCCTGTGGCCTGTAAAAAAGTGTAATTGTTCTACTTTGTGCTGTTGAGCCATCTCTATTCTAGGTTAACTTACAGTGTTTGACAACTTTCATACCTTTTCAGGTTTTTAAAGACAACAAACCAAGTGGTATAAAACAGGAAAGAAAGCTAGACCAAAATAAAAACATTCAAGATCCTCCTAAAAATTAGAAGGTATGTAAAAGTGTGAGCTTCTAGTATGAACGCTTAGTAGATGCATCTTCCTGAGCACCATCTAGTTCAGTGATGGCAGACCTTTTAGAACCTGTGGTGGTGGAAGCAGCCTGCTGCAGCCTGTACACCACCAGTTCACCCCTACATATCTAAGTCTTCAAACCACAGCAACTGGTAATAGAATATGATCACAATATTTTCTCATGAATCAGTCTTGAATCCTGGCTGAATTTCTGGGATGCTGGCAGTATTGAGATGAGGGAAAGATAAATTAAAAAGTGTAGTACACAGTCCATGGCTTCTCAGAGAAATGTGCTATTGTTTGTTTCTTTTAAATGATAAGTGAAATCATAAGTCATCTCTAGGATCCTTTAATTCTAGGATAGCTCCCCTACCCTAGTCCCTTGGGATGAGACAGGGATGGGGGCTGCCTTTTCTTCCTCCACAGATATTGCCAGTAAGTGGGTTGGGAGGCAGGAAACTGCGGATCCTTAGGTAGAAGATGGCTTTTTAATTTTTTCTGGAATTCTCCACATCCTTCTTTCTTTAACTCCAAAATGGAAATAGATCCAAGAAGCATTGCTGCATTAAATTTTTTCAACCAGCTCCTTTGTTTTTTGAGTCAGTGGGAATTTGCTTACCATTCTTAGAAGGTGAAAAACAGGATTTGGGGTTGGTACCACGGAAAAGCCAGTGTGAAGAACAATTGAAAAGTGTCCGGAGATAAATGGTGCAAATGTATTATAGAGTTTCTTGAACTAACTCCATTTAGCTGCTTTACTAGGCCTGTCCAGAATGCAATCTGTACATAGTCCCTGGTGTTTGCTCTTATAGTCGTGGGCTGCCTAGTGACAGCATTTGCTAGGTTAACAGTTTTCTGCACTAGTTAGGCTGAGCCTAACCCATATAAACTGGAATATTGCCATGTGTATCTTCTGAAAGTATTCACCTGTTCCCTCTAGTATATGCGAGCCACGTGACTTGAACAGTAAGAGGTCAAGTCTGGCTGTCCTAAGCCAAGAGCTCTTGTGTTTGCTGGTGGCTGGCAGGTCAGCAGCAGGGCTTCTTCCCCTGTAGCAGGAGTAGCAGCAGTGTGGTCATGTTCTCTTCACAACTTCCAGGCCAGGGTAGCATACAATTGGAGCTTTTCTTCTTGCATCCTTTTCTATAGCTCAGTGACTCAGATGGGACATTTGTTCATATCTGAAAGAGTCACTGAACATTTTCGGAAGTGTTTTAAATGAGGGGGGTTATCCAAGTCATTACCCCAAGTCATCAAAACAGCAATTAAGTCAATAATCATGACATTCAGCCAGCAGTTTCCCTGGGGAATGTAAACTTGGAAACCATTTTGGCAGTGTGCTTGGTCCGGCCGTGAGCTGCCATGAAACAACTGAGTATTACAAATATAAATATCATAAATGTGACAGTTCAGACAGGCAGTGGGCTAGCTCTCTTTATGGCAGGAAGGTGCTGGGGCAAAGGGAAATATGTAGGAGGAGGAGAGAACAAAAGAGAAAGTATTTAGGGCAGGATCTGAGTAGCTTTGGATACCTACAACTTCTCATGTTTATTAAGCCATGGGTCAGTTAGTGTATTTATCGTATTAAGAAAAAATTCTGATCATCTATCTCTGAGGAAATTAACATTTTTGGCACCAACAATATATAAGATTGCTCTAATCATCTTATACATGTTGTATATAACTGTACTTCAAACCTTGCATTTTGGAATTAACTCATTTTACATGTGCTCAATAGGTAACTTCATAAAGGAACTATGGAAACTAAAAATATATTTTGAGTATTCCCAACCTTTGACCTGATTATTTAATGATGAAAACCTACACTTTTCTTAAAACTAGAAATATCCTACTTAGCTAATGGGACAGTTACCATAGTTAAGGTCCCACCAAGGCTGGCACCAAACATCTCTCTTCAGAAAGAGATATTTAGTCATGAAATTAACACATGTGCATGGATTATTTGCAGAAATGCATGGAGGCATGAAGTTGAGCCTTGCCAGTGTAATCCAACCGAGAAGTTGTAGAGATTCTTTGTAGTATTCTTTAGTGTAGTTATTCTTTATTTTAATGCATGTATATCTTACATAATTTAAATCATGTGGTCATATATTCATTTGTATCCTGCTTTTGTTTAAACTTCATGACCACTCATCTTTGAAGTTTTACTTTGATTTTAACATAAATGTGTCATATATATATATATATATATATATATATATATATATATATATTCCTACGTATAGGGATATACAGGGCATATTCCTGATAACAGATGTTGCAGTGAACATTTCAGCATATTAACTTTTGATTCTTTCCCTATTTGATTATGATACATACATTCTTAGAAAAGAAGAGGAATTGTTTTATTTAGGTGCCTGACATGTTGCTAAAGGTATTTAGATAGGCGACACTAACTCTTCCTCACTTGTGCCTATTCGCGCTCCAACACTGTGTGTCTTCAGTGCCTTTGAGTATTGTTTTCTTCAGCCAGAGGTTCACATCTGGCTTCTTAGTGGAATCAACAGAGGAGCATCAAACCAATAAATAAACTCACGATGGGTCACTAGCCCATACCATTTAGATCAGACTGTCTGGGGCATCAGGGGCCAAAGAGATTATAACTTTAAAAGCTCCTGAATGATAATTGATGTAAAAGGTTCAGAACCATTTATTAATTCAGTAAATTTTAACAGTGGTGTTTTTTTTAAACATATTCAGTCTTTAAAAAATTTTTTTTTTCTTGTTTCAGAACTTTTGTTTGTTTATTTATTTATTTTTATGGCTGGCTCAGCCTGCCCTGAGGGCAGGGCTGGCACAGCATGTGGTGCCGGGGATCCAACCGCGGTCCCTGCAGCCCCCTAAGCTATCCTAAGCAGGTGCTTTAGACCACTGAGCCATCCTGCTGGGCCCCTAACAGTGGTGTTCTTAAACTCTTTTGATATCAAAATGCCAAGAACTTAAATAGCATATATATATATATATATATATATATATATATATATATATATATATATAATTTTAAAAAATACTGTGACATTATAATCCTGGTCCAAATATGTTTATTCAGCTATATGTTCATGCAAGGTTGTATCTTCGTCTCTATAGGGAATTGGTTCCTGGACATAATATGGATACTAAAAGCTTTTTCTAAAGAAAAAGCTGGTACAGTACATATCACCCATGCAGACATCTTTAAATCATCTTTGGATTACTTACTTTAACACAATGTAAACTCTGTATAAGTAGTTGTGTTGTCCAGCGAAGCATTAAGACTTAGATCTAAAATGTAGCCCCCAAGTCTCATGGTAGCGCCTGGTTGGAAGGGGCCAGTCCCCGTGGGCTTGTGTTCCTCCCTTTTCTCTCTGCTTCCCTCGTGCCTTAGTGCTTATCATGCCTCTTAGGCCTTAGGGCCAGATAATTATTGACTGAATCCACCGAAACTATGGCCCAAATAAACCTTCTTTTTAAGCTGTGAGTGTTGGGTATTTCATCCCACCCATTAGAAAGTGACTAATGCAAGAATAACGACCAAAAATGTCTATATACTTCATATGTAGATGAAATTTTTCTCTGTGTTTTCCATCCAAAATAGGTTAGATCCACAATGTTGAGTTCCCAGACATTGAGAAACAAATATATTTGGTGAAAATAAGGGCATTTCTGTACTACAATAGTGTTTTTCTTTCCCCTCTTACCAATTAGTTTTTAGGAAAGTTTTACCTGTTCCTCTTTTTTATTTCATTTCTAAATTTATACCTGAAATTTTTTCAAAACTGGGAAATTGCAATTATTTTGCCTTTCATATCACTAGTTGATCAAATATTTCACTTATTTAGGAATTTTCAACCCCAAAATATGCATTATGAAGTGCAAGGATTTCTTCTATAACTTCGTGTGGCAATAGTTTTGTCCATGTCTTAGTTGTTGTTTGGTAAATAAAAGTACCAAAGACCGTTAACAGCCAACAAGTTTAGCCTGTTGCAATGAGGTTCATAAAATTCTAACGTTTGGGGTCCTGTTTAACATAGGGGAGCCCTCTCATGCACGCTGTGTGTGTGTGTGTGTGTGTGTGTGTGTGTGTGTGTGTGTGTGTGTCTCGGTTACGCCTCTCTCATTGCTGGGACAAAACACCCAACACCCAAAATGCAGGAAGGAAAGATTTATGTCGCTCACAGTCAGTGGAAGTTTTAGTCCAAAATCAACTGGCTCCAAGGTAGAGAGGCACATGGCAGAGCGCAGCAGCTCATAGTGATGGCAAACAGCAAAAGCAGAATGTTAGGAGCAGGGGCTGTGGCAGAGTGCGAGGCTCTCTCCATTCCTGAGCTTGCGTTCAGGTTCTCCATGGGTATGGCACCCATCATCCCAGCATTGGATCATTAATTAATAATCACAAACTCCAGAAGTCCCATGACTGCATGAGGCTTCAACTAGACACAAACCATAACAGTGTGTATGTATGTGATGCTGGGGATTGTACTAAGGGTGTCTGTACTAAGCCACATCCCCAGTCATGTTTTGTTTTTATTTTTATGTGATTGGTACAGGGTCTCGTCATAAAGCTCAGACACATAGTGATCTTCTTGTTTTTAGCCTCCCACTGCTGGCATTACAGGCCTGTGCCACCACACCCTGTCTCAGTGGCCTGGTCAGTGCACCCGGGGGATGTGGCTGGTGCAGCATGTTGTACTGGGGATTGAACTGTGGTCTCTGTGCTTGCCAAACAGGTGCTTAGTCCTCTGAGGTATCTCACCGGTCCTCTTTTTTATTTTTTGTTTTGTGATAGGAATTTGCTAATTCACTAAGTTGTCCCTATTAGGCATAAGCATTTTTGTCTTCTTGCTTTAGCCTCTCTGGGAGTTCTGAGTGCTAGGACTGCAATCATGCACCACCAGTCCTAGCTAACAAATCCTTTTTGCTTATCTTGTTAGTATAAGCTGATGTATAATGTTGCACTCTTCTTTGAAATGTTTTCTTGTCTTTGCCAGGCATGGTGGTGAACACCTGTAATTCCAGCACTCAGGAGGCTGAAGCAGAAGGATTGCCATGAGTTCAAGGCCAAGCTGGACTACAAAGTGAGACTCCATCTCAAAAAATCAAAAAAGAAACAAAAGTTTTTCTTTCTGTGTATGTGAAATATAGGAACAAACTGTTTTCTCCCTTGTCTACCTCAAAATGCAATGTTAGGAGTTTACTACTGTGACCTTAGAGGCTGTCTTGCCCTGGGCCTTACCCCTGGCTGTTTCCTAAGAAGGACTCCCTCCTGCACCTCTTCATCATTTCCTACTCTTGTCCCTGAACTCTCACCAAGTGCTACTTGGCTTCGTGTGAGGTGGTCCTGTCCACTTATACCCAAGCCCAATTCTGCTGAGGGCTTTGGGGAAAAGGCCCAATTTTTTGTGATAACAGGGCCCCCTTTCCTAATGCATTGTCTTGCACTTGCTCCAGCAGCACCTAGGCATCCTAATGCGCTGTCTTGAAGGCAGCGGTGATACATGGGCATTGGTAGCCGTCTTGCGGCTGTGAAGTAGCAGATCTGCGAGAAAGACTAAGAGACTCACAGACACATAAGCTGCGGCCAATGCGAGCTGCTGAATCAACACCAGCCACTGTCTACATGCAGACTTCTGCTGTGAGGAAGACGCCTTCACGGAAGCCAGTGTTAGAGGCATTTTCTGTTGCTTTTAGCCAATCGCTTTCCTAGTTCTCCCAAATATTAGTCAACATCACAGCCAGCTATTGATTGTAGCTTGCTGTTTCTTCTTGATTTCATGTAAGGACGGAGTTATGGAGGGCAAGAATGTTCCTAAGGTGGGTGAGAGCGGACCACCTTCTCTCCCTTTCATTGTATTTTCTCCCTTGACAGATCAAATTTGAGCTAAGAACCAAGAACAGTATTGCTGCTTGTCACCTGTCTGTTGTTACATTTCTGCCCTATGGTAGCTAGTAGGGCGGCTCGCTTTCCTTTAAAACTATTAAGGTTTCATTCAGAAGTAAATGGGGCAATTGTCCATACCACTTTCTCGAAGCTTTTAGCTTTAAATTCATGGCCCTGAAACACATGTAATAATAGATCTTTGCTTTCTAATGCCATTGTTTCTTGCAGATTTCTCTTTTACAGTCTTAGAAGGGCAAAGAAGCTAATACCTAATTTAGGATATCAGTACCTTTCCCATTAAAATACTATTATATTATTCTAATTTTGACACAATATTTCTCTCAGTTTTTAAATGTATTTTTGAGACAGGGTGTTACCATGCACTTCAGGCTAGCCTTGAGCTCACTTTGCAGCTCAGCTGGTCTTGAACACAAAACAATCCTCTTGCCTCAGCCTCCTGAGTGTTGGGATTACAGGCATGCACCACCACGCCTGGCTCTCGCTCTTAATGATTGAATTGACTTTGGTAATGGAGGTAATTTGAATTTACATATATTTATTCTAGGCTGTCACATTTTATGCCAGTACCTTAATTGGTTCTGTTAGAGTGAGCATACGCCTTGGGTAAAGGAAGCAATTAAATCCTTTTGTCATTTTGCATCAGTCACGTAGCAACGTGAAGTTTTGATTGGCTGGGAGATGTCCATATTTACTGAGCATAAGTGGCTATGATTGATGTGCGTGTCACTGGGAGGCCAAGAGAATGCGGATCCTTTGACATTAAGGAGTGCTATATGAAATATTCAGTCATTGCCACAGTGGTTGAGGGTTGTGTCAAATCGGAAAGAAAGATCAATTTAACTTCTTATCTGTGTAGAATCATCACAAGCTTTATTTCAAATTTACCTGAGAGATTTTTGGATGGGTTTTGTGATATTTTTACATGCTCACAATTTCTTTTAGAAGATGTAGTGGGCATTTCTAGAACTGGTTAGTATTTCCCATTGTTGCCTCTCATCTTGACTATGGAAATATAATGGGAAAATCTGCAAGTGCTGAAACACAGCCCAGGTTTATTTGTAACCAAGAATCTCTAGGTTTATTTCCTCTTTCAGATGTGACATGTGTCGGACCATGAAAGCAGCTACATGACAGAGCTTTCTTGGAACCTAGCTCATATTTCTTGCTCATGGAGCATTTTCTTTGCATGGTCCTTTCACCACAATTCTAGCACCGATCAGAGAGAAAAGAACTGAGCAGAGTGATATTACCTAACAAAATGTCTAGGAAAAGGTTGTAAAAGAAAGCCTGGATAGATATTTGTAGACTGACATGTGAGATTAAATAGTGCCTTTTTATCAGGAAAAACAAAAAACAAAAAAACTGTGTTTACTTTCACATCACTTCTAGCTTTTTCTGTTGCAGACAGCTGTGTGAAAACTTCATCCTGAGGGTTTGATTCTAAAGGCAGAAGTGTTTTTGTGTGCTACCCCTTCCCTGGACTTGTGGGCCAGTTAAATTCTACATGAGAACTGGCCCAAGATGCAAGGATGTGCCTTTCTTGACTTCAGATTTTTCTGGAGGCTTTCTGGATTCTTTCGTGTCATGTAAAGGTGGAGATCCCCCACATCGGGCTGCACTGTAGACACCAGCTGCCGACTCTTGAATTCTCCAGCCCTGGGCTGTGCTGCAGTGGTCCTCCCCTACAAAGGGCAGTATACTTTCCCCACAATGCCATCTTTCTTGATGAGTCTTCTCTAGATTATTGAGATGTAGACAAGTAAGAGAGATGTTAATTCTTCACAGGTGCAAGGACTGGCAAGCGAATTCAGTGCTGCACGTTAGCAGCGCTTCTCTAGGGCCCCAACCTGCATTCCCATTCGGGCCCTAGGTTTTCTTCTTTTCTTAACTTGGCAAGGAGGAAAATGGCCACACCACCTATTTGGCAGGGCTATGAACCCAGTACCCTCTTTTGCCAGTCTCTCCTACTTGACTGGCTGCACATACAACCCTGAATGTAGTGGGACTCAACAAGCCCTCGCAGGCCCCAAGCAACAGGAAAAGAAGGAGGGGAAAAAAGCCCTCTGGAGTAGCTAATTGTGAGCTTTTAACTAATTGCTCCAATTAGTCCCACTCCTTGCAGTAATGCTGCTCTGTAACTCTGTCAGCTGGGATGCTTCTGGAAGTGGAAATTGCTATAATGGTCAAGTACTCATCAATTAAAACTCTTACTCAAAAAGACCCTCTTACTATGTGCAATTAACTTCTCTTTATGATTTCATGGCAGCCCGGGGGGTGTGGCAGGTGGTATGGCCAGGGCCTTGCACCACTACAGTGAATGGTGCCATGCTATTTTCGTTTCCAGAATGTTGATGATGTACAAATTTTATTAAAGACAAAAGCAAATTATGTAACATAGTGTAAGTACTTCATATTTGGGGTGATTTTGAAAGATCTTGTCTTTCCTGTTTTGACAAACTACACAGAGCCATAGACGATTTATGATGGGGGAAATGGCTTTTGAACACCTCCGTGAAGCACTTTGGAAGCACCTTTAACATGCGATGTTATGAATACTTGTGATTAGCATATTTATTGCTTCCTTTCAGCTAAGCTTTTGTAGGATCACAACAAAAAAAGAGCTTAGACTAGCTCTAGATATAATCCTGGGACTCACAAAACTTTTTTCAAGTATTCAGTATTTTTCTTCCTATAGCCTAAATGCTTGCTTTCAAATAAAGGGAGGTCAGGTGGTTATAGAAAAATTACCATGCTTTCTACTATGATCTATTCTTTAAACTTATGTGAGTTATTAAAATATAGGGAAGTACGCGAAACATGTGTATATCTAACTTCATGGGTTTTCATGAGGTCGAAAGCCAGATCAAGAAGGAAACACTGACACTGGCCTGGAAGGTGTCCTTTACATCTTCTCAGCCACTTTCTCTCCTCAAAGAGCAGCTGCTCTGGTGAAATTCAATTAACATCTGGGTTTCACTTTTAGGTCTTGAGGTGTCTGTTCTGACGGTTCTGTGACAGCAATTTTCTTGTTACTTTAGCTCAGATTAATTTTTCTCTCCTTTTGCATCTGGATTTCAAAGTTTTGCCATGGTGAGGATTTCTTTATCTTGCTTGCATTTTATAAGGTGCCATACATCTATAATTTGTTATTTTTTATTATTTTGGAAATTTCAGCTATTGTTACTTCCAACATTACTTTTGGCTGATTATTTCTCACCTTTGCTTCTAGGATTTCAGAAATATTTTAGGCCTGGCTTCTATTTTCCCACCCTCTTACTTTCTTTTCAAATACTTTCCAGCCCAGTATGGTTGTTCATGAGTATAGTCCTGTCACTTGGGAAACTGAGGCAAGAGTATTGTTGTGCATTTGAGGTCATGCAGTGCTACGTAGTTAGCTCAAGGCCAGCCTGGACTACATAGCAAGACCCTGTCTCTATCCCCTTCAATCAATATTTTCCTATTTGTTCTTCTCTTTATTCTTCAATCTGAGTTATTTTTTTTTCCCCTGACTTTGTCCACTACTTCTAGTTCACTTAGTTTCTCTTCATCTCTTCATAAATTATTCTAAATTAATCCATTCAAGTCAAGGGTGGTTGGTGTATATTTTAATTATAGAATATATAGTCAGTTCTTTTCCAGTCTTGTATGTTCCTTAAAATAATTTCTATTTTGTTCCAAATTTGCAATCTGGTCATTTAATTTCTTGAAAGAGCAAATAAGTTCTGCTTCTGTGTTGCTTGTGTTTCATTACTATACATGCCACACACATGAATGTCAGAGAAACACAAAGAACCAGCGAGAATCTTCTTTGCGTTGGCTCATAGATGCTCTTTTATGAATTCTGACCTGAATTATAGTAAAAGCCAAATGTATGAGCCTACAAGACTCTATCACCACTTTAAACAATTATCAAGAGCGATGTTATTTTCATGTTCATGCCTGGTAAGTCCAATATCTGGATCCATTTTATGTCCACTTTCATTATCTGCTGGTTCTGCTAGTTCTTAGTCTTATCTTCTGCCCTTGTTTTTTCTTTTATGTTTCAGAAGCTACATTGAAGTAATCATTTGTAGAAATGACTTATGCCTTGGCTAATTTCTTCCAGCAGGGAAGATTTTTGTTTTTTCCTAATTGCCTGCCAACTCTTGCATCAAGAATTACCATAATCCAATTTCAGGGATGAAGATGATCCAAAGCTGAAATTCCTGTAACAGGCAGACTGCGTCTATTTCCCACTGCCAAGGAGACCCATGCTCTCTCACTAAGCTCAGGGACAGTCACTCCTTATTTTATCCCTGGAGACTTCAGGGGAGTCACGCCTCTCCTTTTGGCTGCCTCTTCCTGAACTGGTAAAAGGCCTCCAGAGGAAAGCCCGAACACTGGGTCTTCATTCAGCCTGGTGGGGAGTGGCGCAACGTGGCTACCGCAGGCTGGGCTGTCGTAGCTCAGCTGCTCCCCAGACTGGCATAAGCACCTCCAGGAGCAAATGCTTTGGGTGTCTGGGGAGTGGCTGGGGCCTCTGGGGTCTGCTGTTTACCCTGCCCATACTGAGTGGAGTCCATCTTGGTTGGGGAGATGGGGCTGTGGGTGGGCTGGACTCCTCCTCACTAGGCTGTTGTGTATCTCTGTAGCCTGTGGTATCTCTCTCTGCCACAGCCCCACGCTACTCCAGCGCATGGCCCCAGACACCAGTGAAACAGCAGCCGCCGTCTCACTAGTTCCTTTGGTTTTGTTTTTCCTGGAGGGAAGTGCCCTAGGCACTTCTAGGCAGCTATTGGGCTGACTTCCTGTGCTTTTAAAAACATTTTTATTAGTATATGTTTGTAATTTATGTAGCTTATAATCGTCTGCGTCTCTGTGATCACATGCATGTATCATAGTTTGTTTCTTTTAACTCTTTCTCCTTCTCTCCCCCTCCTGTCGTTCCCTTGTCCTCTTTTCGTACTTGTTGATAGTTGCCTTAGCTCACGTTATAGCATATAGCATTTACATTAATTGGAATTATTAGGTTCCTGTGACAGCAGATCCTTATTCCTTTCATTCCCCCCTCCCTTGTTCCCTTTTTTTTTTTTTTTTTTTGTGGGACCAGGGTTCGAACTCACGACCTTGCACTTGCCCAGCAGGCACTTGTGCCTCGGAGCTATCTCCCCAGCCCCTCCCTTGTTCCCTTTGACCGTTTCCTATAACAAGAGTTCTGTCCTACGGACCCTTTCTATCTCTCCTTTGTTGCTTTTGTTTGCACTTCACCTCACTCAGATGAGAGTTACCGTATGGCATTTACATGTGTGTGTTTGGTTTATTTCACTCAATATTATATTTCCTGGGTGCAGCCTTTTCTTTTCCTACAAGGTCTCAAATGCGCCATTCTTTAGAGCTCATACTATTCAGTTAGATAAGGATGCCACATCTGCTTTGTCTAATCATCTGTTGATGGATGTACAGGCTGCCATATAAATTGTGCTGCCATAAAATTGGTGTGCGTGTATTGCTGTAGTGTGTACCCTCCCATTCTTATCCATTGATACTTCTAAGAACAATAATAGAAAGATTTTTATAGAATCTTTTGTGTTTTCCTTTTCTTTCTTTTCTTTACTTTTTTGTACAGGGTCTCATTAATGACTCGTAGTAATCCTCCTGCTTGTACCTCCCAAGTACTGGGATTACAGGGGCGCGACAGCACGCCCAGACTCCATCGGTGGCTCAGCGAGGGCGTACAAGAGTGAGAGATCTGAGCAGCAGGCAGGGCCAGGAACCCGACCCTGGCCTCTGCACTTCCCTAAGCAAGCGCTTAATCCTCTGGACTATACCACCTGGATCTTACAGAATCTTTAAACAGAAGGAACATTCCATTGAGCCCTCTATTCACCCTGTGAAGTAGATACTGCTTCTATGCACTGATCAACCACTGAGGATTTATTGATCACCATTTCTCTACACTGCTCAATTACTTGTAAATGGGTTCCTCACCTTCTTTCTCCCTGGGGGTGGGCCACGCAGGCAGATTCTGTTACTGTGGGGTTCCCAAGTGCATCTCACCAAAAGGACGCTCTGCTGGAAGTTGGTAAGAACATCAAGTTATCCGCACCTCTACTCGGCTTGCCATGGTGCCTAAGGCCAGCTGTGTCTCTGCATGCTTCTGTCTCCTCATTAGAAGCCCAGGCTTCTAGACTATGATAACACCATTTCTTCTATCACCCTCATTCCTAGGCACGGAAGATGGTTCTTGCTTCTACTAGCTTGTGGTTTTTGTTGCTTCATTTTACTTCTTGACTCATTCACTATTATTTAATCAGTTTCTTTGTAATTTCTCCGATTTTTCTTTTTTTTTTTTTCTTTTTTTTTTTTTTAGAGATAAGGACTTGCTGAGTGGCCTAACCCCAGCCTTGAACTCATCATCTGCCTGCCTCAGCCTCCCATGGAGCAAGGATTAAAATTTATGTCACTACAACTGGCTTAATCCCAATTGTCTTTAAAAACCTCATGTACTTTTCCATCTGTAGAATTTTGCTGTAGTATGAAGCATGCAATAAATATTATGACCTTCTTAACAAAGAGTAGAAGATGTCTTTGTATAAAGAAATGACACATGACACATGTTAAGTGTCAAGATTAATGATTTAAACAAAAAGGTCAGAATAATTCAATAATCTGAGAAACCCCTTGTATCCTCATGACCTTTAGGTGGAATTAAGTCAGGCTATACAACAGGTGTAGTAGGATAGAATGGAAAACAGTCCAGGTGGGAGCTGGTATTAAAGAGGGAAAGTAAGAAATTTTGGGGAAACAAAATCAACCTTTGTTCAGACCATGTTAAAATAGCCTCTGAAATCATCTCCAATTCTAACTCAGGACAGGTTTGTGTAACTTGCTCATTTTTATGGATGTTGTGGAAAATCTTTAAAAGCCCTTGAAAAGTACTTAAAGCAGTGGCATTTTCAGTGCCACTTGGCACGTTTTGTCATGCTGGTTCACAAGTTTGAGCATCTCTAGAAATTAGAAGAACTGTCTTTTCAAGTGCTGTCTACAGACAGCTGACTGAAAGGTGCGCAGTGGATGGTAGTTAAGAAGTCTGTCAGCAAAACGTATTTCCAGGGAGCGAGCACGTCCAGCAGGAGAGATGTTCTTTCCAAGCTAGGATGTTCCTGTACTTTTGGGTCGACCACAAACTCTGCAAAGGTTAGGAAATGGAAGACGTAGTGTGAAATGAGTTGTCTGCCTGCAGGTTACTATTCTGTAGCTAATTTGTTTTATCATTTTGTATCATTTTTTTATCAAACCCAGTGCCATAGGATCCATATGCTTCTGTACTTGGTGGGTTATTTATTAACATAGTTGGTAGAAAGGGCCTGGATTCGGAGACATCTGGGTTAAAGGCTCTTGTTTGATTCTTTGTAGTTGTTTGATGTTGGGCAAAGAACTTGAGTTTTGCATTTCTCATTTATAAATGAAGAAGCATAATGTGATCTCTCTGAAAAGGTTGCAGGGATAATTTCGGTGAATGTATTCAGCAAGGTGTCTCACAAGGGAGGCTGTTTCTCCAACAACTGTTTGCTCGCTACCCTATTGTATTTAACCTGTGCACATCAGCAGATAAGAAAACTTGGAGGCCAGTGAGATAGGTCAGTGGTCTAAAGCACCTGCTTAGGTAAGCTTAGGCAACCACAGGGACTGCAGTTCGATCCCCGGCACCACATGCTGTGCCAGCCCACAGGGCAGGCTGAGCCAGTCACAAACAACAACAACAAACCAACCAACCAAAAAAAAAAAAAAAAAACCTCCATAGGTAGATACCTAACTATGCAGGAGAACCATTTGCTTACAAGACTGATGAGAGAGTCACAATATTTTCTTTCTTGCTTTTTTTAGTTTTCAGTGCTTTAATTGCCACTCTTAAAGTCCTGGCTCCTGGCCCACAGAATATTTGTATTCATTCTACATATTACCCACATGACGCACTTGGCTCTGCCCCAAGGTGGAAGCTGACATCAGTAAATGGTTCCTTTATTGGCTTTATAACTAACTTTCATTTCCTTTCCTCTTGCATCCTGGAACCCTCATCATATATATATATATATATATATATATATATATATATATATATATATATATGACAGAAAGCGTAATGACTGAACAAGGCATTACTTGAAAAGTCCATCTTTTTTTCCTCCTCAGGGCCTTATTAGCAATTGATAATCTTAAAATTTCAGCTCCCAATTAGAGCCCTCATCAGGCATTCCTTGACTGCATCCTATTAAGCATCCCGGCCACTCACTGTTAAGCCACCTGGTAGGAACATTTTTTAAAAAATGCTCCTGGGGCTCCTTGCAGTCTTTTTGCTTTCCCTTCCTAGAGCAAATTGCTAAAACTGGCCAGAAGTCACATTATTTACTCTGAATCCAACAGTCTTTTGCAGTGTATGCTTATCTTGTCACCCAAGCACAGTAATCACGGGTTGATGTGCGCTGCATGCTAATTACTTTTATTGTTTCAACGATTTTGTTAGCAACAGTCCTCCCTTGCTCCTAAATATTATTATGCTCTGAGGAAGGGCTAGAATCTAAAAATACCAGCTTAACTGTATCCTTGAAGACAAAATAGATGCTGCCCTAGGCCCAACTCCCCCTCCCCATTCTTTCAAACACACCACCATCATTTCTTGCCTCTTTGAATTTAAGACAGCTTTAAGATTTTTCTCTTACTTCAGAGGTAAAAGACAATGGAAAACTCTTTTTCCTTAAATTCAAACATGACAACAGTTATGGTCAGTATTATTAGTTGCCTTCAAAACAAAATATTCAGTTAAGGGAATTTGAAAATAAACGCAAATCCTAAGCTCAAAGGCCAAATCTAACTTGGAGTTTGCATGCAGCCGTGCAGACTTTAAGGCTGAGAAAATAAGTGAAATAGAATTTAAACCTATGCATCACATTTGAAGCCAAATTCTGTCAAGCGGCGCACAGACAAGAAGCAGTAAACCAGCAATGGAAAAGTGGTTTTCTAGTTAGCTTAGGTTGCCTTAGAAAATCCATAAACCAGGTAGCTTAGCGCAGATGCACATCTCTCACAGTTGGAGAGGCTGAGCCCAAGGCCAAGCTGCTGACTGATTCAGGGTCTTAGTGAGCATCTTGTCTTGACTTGCAGACAGCAGACTTCTTCAGTGGCCTTTCTTCTGTGTTTGCACGTGGTCAGCAAACAAAAGCAAGCTAAGTCTTGTCTGTCTCTCTGTGTGTCTGTTTCCTCTCTCACCTTCTTTCCCTCCCTCCCTCCCCTCCCCCTCTTTTGCGAGTGATTGATCAAACTCCAGGCCTTGTGCTTTCCAGGTAGGCACTTATTGCCCTGAGCTGTCTCCCCTGCCCTTGCATGTCTCCTTATGGGGTGCTAATCCTATCTAAGGAACCCACCCTCATGACCTCATCAAACCCTCATGATCTCCTAATGGACTTATCTCCAAAGACCACTGGCTGAAAGGTTATAGTCAAATACATGAGTAGTAGCTACAAGAGAAATAGGTTTTTGATGTGGATGAACAAATAAAAAAATTCTGGCTATTTATTTTTAAGAGTTCCTGTGCAGTGGAGGGACATGGCCCTCAATGGAGGTCACTGCTTTCTGACAGAATCATGATTATGAATGTTCACAGGTGTGAACCTAAGCTGTTAAGGAGTACATTTGCTGTCTTCGCAGGACAAGAAAGAGTGTAATCTAATTCTCAATTATTTTGCCCTTGTAATAAATTAAGTATTACTGTGTCTGAAGGTTGAAATCAATCATTTGAAAAATCTGTTTATGTGGAATGGCTCATTTTCTGAAACTTGATAAATCTTTTGTACGAACAGATATTTATTTAGTATTTTCTAGGGTCGGGCAATAGGGTACAATTTTCAAAGAAGATTTTTCTTTTTAATTAAATTATCCCAAGTTCTAACAGAATGTAATGTTGCTATTTTAGCTGTCAAACACATTTCATTAGTCTCTTGGCTACTTAGCACCAAGATTTAAATAAAAATATTTATTTTTTAGAAGTTATTATGATTATTATTATTATTTTTTTATATAGAGTCTCACTACACAGTTCAGACTCCTAGGGATCCCCAGTTCTGGGATTGCAAGGTATGTACCACCATACCTGGTTTCACTGGCCAGCAGGGCATGCCCAGTGTTCCAGGACCAGTGGGGCATGCAGTGCTGGGGATCACACCTGGGTCCTTGCACATGCCAGGCAGGCACTTAGGCTGCCAAGCTATCTCTCTAGCCCAGCAAAAATACTATTTTCTTATCCAAAGTTTCCAATCATAACGAGTCTTACTGGTCTTTAATTTAAAGGTGTTGTATAAATTACGCTTGCATAAAAGCAAGAACTATGCTTGACCAGAATTCTCTCGTCTGGGCCAAGGACCAATAATTTCCCAGTTTGTCTGTTCTATTCTTCTCCGTGGCTGCTCTCCTGCCAACAGCCTTCCTTGTGGTTGCAATAGACACCCTTCTCCTTATTGCGATCTGCTGTGCATGCCAAGTGGTCACCAGCCATCTCTGTGCTATAGGCGATCTTGCCAGAGACCCAGGATGCTCAGCATCAGCTAGCTATGACTCCCCGCACCCGTCTCTGCAACAGAGATGACCCTGCCAAAGGGACCATAACAACTGTAATCACTTGGCAGAGACTGCCTGCATTCCCACTGGCGCTTAGAAAGGAACAGCCAGGTGCTGCTTCTATAATTCCCTTTTATCTATGCTTTCACATCTGAGAAACCCCCATTTCTCTGACGCATCTCGTCTTTAGATATATGAAAACCATTGAGTGAACCGCTATCCCCATGCTGGCAATGGTACTGGACTGTCTTGTTAAGGTGACCCTGCACATCTTGGTTATGGACCATTATGTCCTGATTTTAGAGTTGATGCTTGGGTGTAATCTAATGCTTTGAGATTGGAGTTCTAAGGGACGTGCCTATCTCAAGTGCCCTCGGTGTGTCACACACTGAGTAACACTGTAACCTGTGTTTTATCTCCGATCTCCATCTACTTCATTAACAAATCCTACCAACTTTACCTAAAACTCTTCCTCAATTCCACCCCCTTTCTGGCCTATCACTCTAGCTCAAGTCTCCAATCACCTTCTGGTCAACACTAGTCTTGCAACCAGTCTCCCTATCTGCAATATTATCTGTTAGTCTTTTTTTGTTTGTTTGTTTGTTTTTGTTTTTGTTTATTTATTTATTTTTTTTAATATGGCAAGTACAGTGATCCCTTCAAATACGGGTATTTTTATATCACTCCTCTGTTCAAACCACTCAACTACTTCCTCTGCAAGAATAGTCTGAATACCTACAAAACAGCTGGAACAACAGGCCCCTACCTTTAGGCTTGGTGGCTCATCATTTCTCTATCCCTGCACAGTTCCGAGCTTACTAATTTGTTGTCCTGTCCTCCTTCCACCGCTCTTCTGGTGTGTGTCTGGATGTCCCCTGAAAGTCTCATGCAGCCATAGGGTGTTACCTTTTGGAGGTGTCTGAGCATTTTTGAATGGTTCATGGGCCCGTGCTGGGGATATGGGTGCCAGTGCTATGCTGGCCCTAGGGTGGGTAGCCTGCGTACACTGTAAAGGACGGAGAGAGTTGTCTGTCGCACTCTTCGCATTTCCCCCTTGCCACTTTTGTTGTCTTCTGCAGCCATAAACTGTCGCCTTCACCATGCCACCTGCCTTAGTGCCAGCTGATTCCCGACCGAAACCTCTACACACTGAGCTGAATAAGCTTTTCCTCCTTTAACTTCCAAGGGGCAGGTATATTTTGTCTCAGCAGTGACCGAAAAGTAATTAAAACAACGAGTAGTCACGTATAAGTCTCGGGGATGTTCTAGATCCTAGAACAGTGCCTGGTACTTGACATCACTTTAGTAAAACTATGCTGACCAATGACCACAAGAATTCCTCAGATTATTTAATTTTCATAGCATTTCTTTTAGGGATTAGGTACTTCCAGTCTGATTCAATAAGCTGAAAAGTCAGGCTTGGAAACTTGCTTGAAGATAGTTACTAGGGAGCTAAGTTTTGATCCTTATGTTCTTGACTTTAGTCTCCATCACACTTTTAAGCCTCCTCATGATGTGGACCTGTATGACAATGTTAGTGACCAGTGGTAGTTGGCATTCAGGAACTTGGTCACTCATGCTTCATGGCAGGACAGAACCACTGGATTAGAGCTGATTTTACAGCTAATAATGACATTCTCCAGAGGCAAGTTGCAATCTGTCTGCATAGCTACCAACCAAAACTGTCCAATATGAGGGCATGAAGCTTAGTTTTTAAAAATATTGTTTTGAATGAATAGATAGGAACTTGCAGATTAGTAGCTTTGTTATAGTAGCTCTTCCTTATTTCCCCTCCTTCTACCAGATAAGCAGATGGTTACAGAAACTATAAGGCAGTCATTCATCTCTCTATATCTTCAGGGAATTAATGCCAGGATCTCCTGTGGGTGCTAAAATTTGAATGTTCAAGTCCCTTAAAATCAGCGGTTCTCAATCTGTGGGTCGCGACCCCGGGGGGGGGGGGGGTCGAACGACCAAAACACAGGGGTCACCTTTAGCCATTGGAAAATGCATATTTAAACCCATGCTATGCCATGGTGAAATGTTATTTATTGGAATTAGTAATTTGAAGTAGCCACCAAAATTATTTTTTGGTTTCGGGTCGCCGCAACATGAGGAACTGTATTGCGGGGTCATGGCATTAGAAAGGTTGAGAACCACTGCTTAAAATAAACGTTGTATTATACAGAGATAATCTACATATATTCTCCCATATGTTTTAAGTTATGTTTAATGCAATGGTAATGCTATCTAAAGTGTTTAGGAAAGAACAAGAAAAAGGTCTTTATGTTTTAATTAATTAATTAGGTATAGGCTTCGCTGTGCAGCTCAGACTTGCAGTGATTCTCCTGTGTCAGCCTCCCCAGTACCGGGATTATGGGCATGTGCCACCATGCCTCCTAGGTGTACCCAAGGTTCTGGGACCAGCATGACAAGTAGTTCCAGGAATTGAACTTGGGTCCTTGTGCTTGCCAGGCAGTCACTTAGACCTCCAAGCTATCTCTCCAGCCCAAATCTTTATGTTGAGTGTAGATGCAGTATTTTTCCCCCTAATATTTTTGACCCAAGGTTGGTTACATCCACAGATGTGGAATCCATGCATACTAAGAATTTATTGTTTATATAGTCTGGTTCCTGGGCCAGCAGATAAGGTGTCACCTAGTTCAAAATTATTCATTTAAATCTCAGAGTCAAAGAGCATGGCACAAGTCCAGTCCAGAATTTTAGGTGTTACTTCTTCAAGACTTCATCAAGTGTCTCCCTATAAATGGACAGTCCATCTTACAAAGATTTAGCTGACGATAGACAAAAAATGGCACTGAAAACTAACCACAGGCTCATAATCTTCTCTTGTTGCTGCCTCTTTGTCCAGGTCAAAGGCATGTGTAGAGGCCAGATTGACAGTGACAGGTGCATCACTCTTCAGGGTTCTGTCCTGACAGTGGGGAATCAAGACAGCCTGGAGTGGCTGTTGGCATACATTCCAATAGAGTTCATACTTTTCTTATTTTATTATTTTGGAGCTGGATGTGAAGTGGAGGCCAAGTAGTCCCTAATCCAACTGACTGGCATCCCCTTGGAAAGGAAAACCAGAGATGTAGAAAGAAATCCATGTGAAGACACAGAGAGAAGATGGCTTCTATAAGCAAAAGAGAGACTTCAGGTGAAATCAACTTTGCTGACACATTGAGCTCAGTCTTCTGGCTTGCAGAAGTGTAAGAAAACAAATGTTTGTTGTATAAACTATAGGATGTAGTCAACAGTCCTTTGTTGCAGTAGACCTAGCAAAACTAATACAAACACAGACACAAATAGGCAGACCCAGGCCTTACATTTTAAGAACTCCAACTGCCTGAATGTATGAGGGCTAATTTATGAAAAAATGTTTTCAGGTGCTGGATTATGCTACTCAGCATAATGGCAACATTAAAAAAAAAAAAAAAAAAAACTTGGCTGGTTACTTTAGGTACACATATGTGAAATGCTTTATGTTTCTACCAGCTCATTCATGGAATATTTTAAATGCCTACTATATCACAACTATTAAACTAGGTACAGGAAACACATGAGTGACTGGAACATAGCTCCTCTATTCTTGTTCCTACAGTTACTGGACTAGAGTTGGTATTTTCCCAGATCATTTCCTGTAAAGTTGTCTTGCTTACTGGTGTTTCCCCATTCTTCTTTCTCTTTCTTAATGACTAGATCATGGCTTTCCATGCAGCATTCATAATAGTTCATGTTGGTTCCCAGGAAGTCATTCAGGGAAAAAGTTGCAGTAAATTAGACTTTGTGATACCTCTGACCTGCAGTGTTATTATTTCTCTGACTCAGTTCCAGAAGACAGCACCACCTCCTGTGACCTTTTCCCCTGTATTTCAGGCCATAAATAGATGCTGGGGCCCTGCCAAGTTGGGTCACTATAGTTCATAAGGGACTGTGAGTTCCTTACACAGCTATGATGCCACTCAAGGTGACTTATGACATCTGTCCTACCTTAAAAGGGAAGATCAGCAATGATACCTCTCAGCTTTTAGTGCAATACACTTATAAAATCTTGTTCTCAGGTGGTTACCAAGAGGAGTCTTTTGAGAAATCAAACAAAAAATATAAGAAACCTAATACTTCACTTTACTCAAGGCCAGGATGAGGAAGAGCCAGAGTAGAGCTTCTAGTTATTTTAAAATTTAAGACTGTGATAATATATAAGTGATGTCTGATACTTACCTGTACTAGTCAGGATTCTCAGATAAACAAAGTAAGTGGGAATGGAAAGGTGTGTGTGTGTGTGTGTGTGTACGGTCCATATTTGAGGGTTATTTTAAGGAATTTTTTTCACATGATTATGGGGCTTGGCAAACACAAAGTCTATAGGATAGACCACAGGTTGGAAACCCAGGACATGTTTGTTATAGTATTGCCACAGAATTCTTCCTTCTGAGGTAGTAATCAGTCTTTGCTGGTAAGACCCTCAGTGGGTTGTATAAGACTTATCTATGTATGGACGGCAGCCTGATTTACTTAAAATCTAATGAGTATGAAGGTCGATCACATCTACCTTCATGGAATTATCACAGTGAGTGTTTGGTTAAGCATGGGGTACCCATAGCCTAGCCACGTGGACACATAACTAGCACATAATAATTCATGACTACAAAGAGTAATCAATTTTTTATCATGTCGTTGAGGACTAAGAGTCTCAGTAAAGGTCACTAGGTATCACCAAAGTCCTCTAACTTTCCTATTCACTCCCCTTTGAATATTTTCAGTCTTAGGTTGGGATCAATGCTTTGTAAGGATGGCAAGTCCATTTCTGGGTAAATTTTATCGTTTATAAATCTTTGGCCTAAATCCTTTATTTAACCCCAGTCCTTCCTACAGCTTTCATGCTTCAAGTACAGTCCTTCTCACTAGAAAAATAGAAGGATAATTTCTTAATGTCCTCAAGTATTCTGTAAAATATTAATTTGTGCCCTTGGTAGCAATGGGCAGAAAATAAGAAAGGTTTTGAGGTCAAATAAATTTGGGAAACATTGCTCATCAGTACTTCTGCTGGAAGATTTATCTGGAATTCTGGAGTAAAGAAACTGCTAAATTTAATTTTGCACCTCACAGTCTCCCCTCTCCTTTTCAGTGTGATGGTATAGAATACAAAGAAAGGCATTTTTAATAAGAGTTCTTGACACCATCAATACCTGCCCTTTAGTTTACATGCTGTGTCCCTTGGTTCTCTTGCATTGGAGTTGCACTATCAGCTGGATGTGACATCAAACAATCCACCCTAGTTCTTTTTTTTTTTTTTTTTGTCTTTTTGAGACAGGGTCTCGCTATGCAGTTGAGGCTGGCCTTGAGCTCACTTTTGTAGCCCAGGCTGGTCTCGAACTCGCACCAATCCTCCTGCCTCAGCCTCCCGAGTGCTGGAATTACAGGCGCGAGCCACCACGCCCGGCTCCATCCTAGTTCTTAAAGGCTTAAAAGAATAGTGATTTTTGATCTCTCCCAAGCCTACGGTGCTGGGTGGTTCTGCTGCCCTGCACTGGTCTTGCTTGTCCTTAACTGGCCTTACTCATGCCTCTGCCGTCAGCTGGCGAGTAGGCCAGGCTGCCTGGTCTAGCCTGGTCTTAGCCATCGTGACTCAGCTGTACTCTGAGTTCCTTTCACACCCTTCCAGCAGGCTGTCTGTGGTAGTCATGCTGCAGTGGCAGGTGTTGGAGAAGGCGAATGGAATCATGCAGGTAAACATTGCCCTGCTTTCATCAGTGTTGCCATAAATCTGCTGGCCAACTGCGAAGTTAACAGAACAAAGAGAAGGGACTTGAGGTTGCTATTAATCGAGGCCACTGGTGAGATTCACCTGACATGGTTGTCACATTAGTGACAACCAACGTGAGGGTGGGGGTTATAGTAAAAAATCAGGTCTTCAGATCCTCACTCCCTGGAGAAGATCAGGGCAGGAGTTATTAAACATTCTTTAGGTGATATTGATGACGAGTCACGCTAGGAGGCCACTGGTTTGGAACCCTCTAGCATTAAAGACAGTTAAAGTTTTATAATCATAAATGGGACAAAATGTAGAGGGAGATCTAAGGTGATGCTATTGTTTCTTCTTCTAGCATTTCTTTTTCAAGCAAATAAAACTGCTATGTGATTAGTAGTAGCTTAGCTTGTAATGCCATTGTTGTTAGGACTCTTCCCTAGCCTAAAATCTGTGCTATCAGATGCTTGTGATGAGGTATGTTTTCAAACTGTGATTGACACGGTCCATCCCATGGGTACCACGCTTACGGTCCAGGGACACAGGTAGAGGAGGGACTAAGTTGAAGTAGTACAAACGGTACCAGACTCGATGGGGTTAGGATAGATTATTCCTGTCTCAAAGACTGTGTACTCTAGGGGGTTGTTGGCGTTACGAAGCCCTGTGTGAGAGGGCCGATGTGCAAACAGACTAGCAGCGTCTGCAGAATATAAAGCAGTATTCCCCAAATATGTATGCAACTCCCCCCACATTTTATGTATTGTTATTAATATCATTGAATTCACTGTATCTAATTATGTCTTTATGAATAGAAGTATTACAATAGTTCCTTGATATTTCACAGTTTGACTTTTTTTGGACTCACTGGTTCATAGGTTTTCAAAAAATATTAATCTAAATTATTTATCGCGGCTTTTTTTGCTGTATCACAAGATTTTGCAGTACCTTACAGTATCCATATGTTATTAAAATTATGTAGGTTTGTGAGTTTAGAAAATGATTAATAACATCAGAAGTGTTTTTGAAAGTGTAGGAAAAGTTTATAAGAAGGGCTTATAAAGCCTTAACATTATATATATATAATATATAATATATATTATATATATATACATATACATATATATATATATATATTTATATATTAAACTATAACATTGCTGCTTCGCTGATTTTCACTTATCACAGGGGTGTCTGGAATGTAACCTCCACAGTAAGGTGAAGGGCCACTGTATTCAGGTGTGTATCTTTTTATACTGTCAACTGGAAGTGAATATTTAAATAATAGGTTATGGAGGATTCCTCTTTTTTCTTTTTGTATTTTAGAGAAGGGTATGCAGGGTGTTCAGGGTTTCACTACTACATAGGACTTGTAGTGATCCACCTGTCTATAGCCTCTCAAGAGCTGGGATTACAGGCACGCACACACACATTCTGAATTGCCATCTCAATGTGCCCCTGGTTCCATTTTGATGGCATAGTGATAAAGAGGGAGGAGCTCTTCTTGGCCAGCAGTGGCCCACATGCTAATCCTGCTTACTTTCTGTTTTTCTTAATGAAGATATATAGAAACACAGCCCGGGCATTTGTTTATGTAATGTCTATGGCTCCTTTGAGGCTACAACTGTAGAATTGAATAGAGAACATTTTGTCTATGAAACTCCAAGTATTTGGCTCTCTATGAAAAGGTCTGTTGGCTCCCGATCTACAGTCAAGATCTGAGAGTTGAAGAGCCGGGCATATGGTACACACTCATAATCCTAGCACTCAGGCATTTGAGGCAGGAGGACTGTTCATGTCCCGACCCAGTAATTTAGCAAGATCCTGTCTCATTAGCAAACAAAACAAAACAAAACAGACCAAAATAAAGGCTGGGAGTTGGAATTTAGCCTTGGTAGGATACAGGTATGCAATCTTGAGCAAATCATATAGTTTCTTTTTGCTTTAGTCTCCTTACCTAGAAAGCAAATATAATATTATCTGTCTTCAGGAAGTGTTAAGAGCAACAAAGAAATAAGTAAATAGTTTAGCACAGGGCCAATACTAGATTAATGACTCCAATAATACTTTCTGTTATAACCTAAACAACTAAATTCATAATAAAAATGCCAAACTAAAAATAAAACAGGAAAATTGATAATTAAAATCCTGAAAATTCAAGTTAAAGTGATGAGGCTCTTTTCTAAGTATCCTTCTAAAAATTTAGAGAAATTCTATTTATATGTGTCCATGCTCAATAGAAGTTCCCAAACACTGGCAAACATTGGTTGGCACTAAGCCATTTTGAAAAATGTAGAAAAAATCCTGGTTAAACTCTGAAAACACACTACATTTAGTTTGCAACAATATATTTACTGACCTTTATAATTCATTTGGGATTTACAAATAACTATCCTTTAGAGTTTCCAAAAATAGAAGTCAGTGGTAACATATTTTTAGTTCTGTTCATAGCCTACCAGATCTTACCTCGTAACTAACCACCCATAACCCTTTCCTTGCTGGATGGTAGACAGCTATGTGGTTCATGAACTCAAAGAAAACAAGTCATGGGTCAAATCCCTTGTATTTAATTCTCTCCTGTGGCCATAGACTGTACCTATCACTATGGTCAGCTGTTGCAAATAGGTCCCTGAGGGGGATTAAGAAATACTACATGTGCTTGGGTAATTATAAATGTTTTAGCTCCACTGGAAAATTTATCCTGGTAATAACTTATAGGTTTATAAAAAATCATGTTGTGTTAAGGGAAATTTGCAATACCAAAGAAAAATCGGAAGAGTCTGCCTCCCAGTCTTCCTAGAGATCATATGAGGTCTCACTGGCAGTTCTTTCTGGAGTAGTTTTACAGACTAATGGGTAGCACCATGAATAGAGTGGGGAAAAAAACCAAAAAAATCCTGGGTATTTCATTAAGAGTAGGAAGTGTGAAAGAACATATCTTTTCTGATCTGGTAGTGATTTAGTTACATGTCACTGTCAAAGTCTCTTCACAAAATTTCAAAATAAATGTAAATATCCATTAATCTGTGAGCATGATGGGAAAAGAGCTGCCAAGAATGGTTACTGGGTTGTATGGCAAGATTCATTCACCATATTAAACTCTAAATAATAGTCTTATAAAGTCCAGTAGCTTCTATTTTTGACATTTTTAAAGAGAGTACAAAATAATATTAAAACAGAAAAGTTGTGAGTGATATAGAATTTTACTTGAAATAATATGAATTTCACAGTATTTATTGTAATTCTCCAGATCGTGAACCTGAAATTATGTAATATGTAATCTGTAACTTGACTGCTTTCACTTAGAAATAAACTTTTATTCCTTAACTTTCAGCTTGACCTCCAGATACATCTCCTTAAACCATGGTTAATTTCCAAATAACTACAAGTCATAATTCTCAAACATTATACAATTCTCTTATTTCTACTTGAAACACACTAATCTCTTTCTCAGAATGTCAACTGTTCCAGAATTTGCCAAAGTCCAAGGTCAAATCTCTTCTGAGACTCAAAGAAAATCCTTAGCTGTGAACCTCTCTAAGAATAAAGAGAAGCAAATTACAGAGTCCAACAGCACAGGGTAATCATTTTTATTCCAAATGAAGAGACTAGGAGAATCTAAATGAATAGGACCAGAGCAAGACTGATCCTGATCGAAGTAAACATTAAGTCCTGTACCTCCATATGCACCATCCAGGGCATGCAGTGATAAAGTTTACCATTCACCTCATCCCTGTTATTTTTCTGGTGAGAGTCCATGTGGCCTCTTACTTGAGCTTGAACCATTCACATGTACAACTTCCTCCAGCAGATTTTCCATATTCCTGGCATCTCCGATTTCCTGGGTTCACTGCTGCATCTTTAGCCTTATTACCACACAGTACCCAACGTTGTCCTCTCAGAGGCTCTTTGCTTAGACTCCCAGGTCTTTCTGGGACCCACAGTAATTTAAGTACCCTTTGTTGACAAAAACATCTTTTTTCTCTCTTGGAATGCTTTTGCTTCTTTCTCAAAGATTAATTTGCCGTGTATATGTGGGCCCATTTCTGAATTGCTATTCTATTCCATTGATCTATATTTTTGTACTTTCACCTGTACTACGTTTTCCTGATTACCAAAGCTTTATAGTATGTGTTCTCATTGATAATTTTAGTCTTCCAACTTTCTTCTTCTATCTTAATATTTTGTTGGCTATTACTGGTATTTTGAATGTAAACTTGAAAATATAAACTTCAGAATCAGTTCATTCAAATGCACAAAATAATTTTATGGGTTTTTCACTGAGATTATATTGAGTACATAAACAAATTTTGGAAGAATCGATATTGTTATAATATCGAGTTATACTATTAACAAATGTGAACTGTGTTCCTGTTATTCAATGTTTTCTTGATTTATCTTTTCAAGATTTTGTATATTTCCTTAACTGTAAAATAGACATGTTTTGACAGATTTTTAACCTATGTATTTTATTTCTTCTGTGGTAATTTAACTGGTAGTCTGATTTTATTATCAAGTTCCACACATCCATTGCTGACATGTAGGGAAACAAATGACTTTTACACATGTATTAACCTGGTATCATAAAACACTGTTATCATTACTTATTAGTCCCAGAAGTGTTTTATTGCCTCATTTTGATTTTATGCATAGATGGTCATATCATCTATAAACAAATACAGTTTTCATTTTTTTCTTCCCTGTCTGCGTTGCATTTCTCTCATTGTGGAGATAAAATACCTGACCCTCAAAGCTCAAGGGGGAATCGTTCACTTAGCTCATAGTTTGTAGAAGTTGCAATCCGCATCGGCTGGCTCCCAGGCAGGGTGGAGTGGAGCACAAGCATTGCGGAGGAGAAATTGTTCATTCATGGCAGACAAAAGATAGTGAAGCAACAAGGGAAGATCACAGCTCTGTCTGTCCCTCATGTATTATCCAGGCTATCTAAGCCGGGTAGCACACCCTCAATCCTAGTGCCTTTGATTCTGGTACTGCACCATGAACCAGTCCCAGCATCACACACTCTAAATCCAGCCACCCCTGAAAAGGCCTCTTCTACAACATGTAAGGCTTTGGGGGGACCTCTAAGCACAGGCCATCACACCATTTGCCTTCCTTTTGTTTCTTTCTTATTGCACTAGAAAAGATCAGGAAATTCTGATGTAATGGTGAGAAACAATCATAGGGGGGAGCACCCTTGGTTTGTTCCTAACCTTAGTGGGAAAGCTTTTACCTATTGCCGGTAAGCATCTTCTTAGTGGTAGTTCTTGTATATGTCTATTTTTACATTGAAGAACTCTTCCTATATTTCTAGTGTACAGGAAGGTTTGATTCTGAATATGTGTTAGACTTTCCCAAATGCTTTTTCCCCATCTATTCGTATGATCATGTGGTTTTCCATTTTTGGCCTCTGCATATGACATTGCAGAAACTGAGTTTCGGATATTAAATATTTTGTCATGCTTAGTATCTTAGTTTTTTAGTCAGTTTCACATTACTGAAGTACAGTGCCTTACACTTGCAACTTATAGAAGTTTATTTTAATTCAGTTTGTAGAGGCCTTTGTCCATAGTTGGCTGGATCCAAAACAAGACAACATGACACAGGGTCATGGCCAAGGAGAGTTGCTTCCAGCATGGCAAACAGGAAGCAAAGAGACCTTGAAGGAGGAGCTGGGTGAAGAGGTGAATCTTTTTTTGGCCAGGACCCCAGTGAGCTGCCTCTTCTACCTAGACCTACTTTTTAATAGCAAGTCAGTTATAAATCCCCATAATCTAATTGTCTTCCAAAAGTCCTACTTCTCAGCACATGAGGATTTGGACAGACATCTATGTATGAACCGTTAAACCTGAGATAATACTCTCTTGACTATGGTGAATGGTTTTTCTTGTATATTTGTTAATATATCATTGCAAATTTTTGGGTTCATGTGCAGCTATTTTTCTGTGGTTGATCCTGATTTATTCCAGTATAGTATTTATTCACTTTGTTAAGCCATATTTTATGGCCCAGATTTTGATACATCTTGGTGTGTGATCCATAAGAACTTGAGAGAACTATATATATTTCTGCTATCATTTCATGGTATATTCTACTGTGCTCACTATGTTGTTTGCTGATGGCATTCTTGAGTCTGGCTGTGCGCTCCACGGGGTTCTGTCTGCTACCTCTCCCCATTCATATGGAGGGATGTTGAACTTGATAATGGTGAAGTCATTGGGTTCCCTTTATATATTGCATCAGTTTTCATCATGTATTGAGAGACTCTGTTGTTTGGCCTGTAAATACATGGATTATTGTTTCCTTGAAAAATTGGCCACTTTGTCATTATGTAATACTCCCTTTATCACGGATAACTTTCCTTGCTGTGACGTCTGAAACTGAGATAGCTAATCTTGCTTTCTGTTGCTTAGTGTTAGAATGTTATATTTTTCTCTACCAACTTACTTTTAATGCTTATATGTCTTTTTATTTATCTTTTTTTATAGGCGACATAAACCTTATTTTTTAAACCTTATTTTTTTATGCTGAAAATTTAACTGGTCTGCTTAGATCTATATGGTTATTCGTGTGGCTGGGATTAGTACCTACCGTTTGTTACTACCTTCTGCTTTTTCTCTCTATTCTTCATTCCTGTTACTGCCTTTCAGTTTTACATTGGTATTGTAGTTTCAATTGAGTATTTCTAATGGTAACATTTTTCTTCTTTTTAACATGCATACTGCATTTTTAGTACATATTAAGTTGATAAATGAATTTCATTTTGGTAGATTTACACACATATATAACATAGCTTGATTATGTTTTTCTTGTTCTGCTACCCCTCTTATTGGCTCTCCCTTCTCGTGTTGCTTTTTTTTTTTTTTTTTTGGCTCAATGTGTAGAGCATCTGCTGATAACTTCCATATCGCTTTTTATCTGTCTTTATGTCCACTTCCTCTCCCCTTATTTCTTTCTTGTTTAATTAGAATTTCCCGTCTACATTCTTATCATTTGTTTTAGACTCAACGTATTAGGGAGAACATACACTGCTTTCTAGACTTATCTGTTTTCCCACAGATGACAAAATTTTATTCTCCTTCATGAGTGTACAATGCTCTAATGATACTGAATAATACTCTATTGTGTACTCATACAACATTTTCTTTGTCCATTCTTCTTTGGGTGGTCGACTTAGATTTGTTCCATATTGTAAATTTTGTGCCACATAAATGTGAGTATGCAGATATCACCATAGATTGCTGATTTTAACTGCTGCAAATATATAACCAAAGAGTATAGCTGGATCAAATGGTAGCTGGATTTTTAGTTTTTTCAGTACTTTCCTACTAATTTACATAGTAGTTGCATTGATACGCATTCTTACCAAAAGTGCAGAAGGGTTCTTTCCACCCTACATCTTCATCAGAATTTGCTTTTTGTTTTGTTTTATATTTTTGATGATACCCATTCTGACTGAGGTGAGATGAAATCTCCACGCAGTTTTGATGTAAATTTCTTTAGTGGCTAAACTTTCTTTTCATATACTTATTGGTCACTTGTACTTCTTTTAAGAAGTGTCTGTGCAACTCATTTACCCACTTGTTGACTGGGCTATTTCATCTTTTTGTTAAGTTTCTGACATCTTTATATATGTTAAAGATTAATCCTTTGTCAGAGGCACAGCTAGGGGTTGGGGATGTAGTTCAACAGCATGGTGCCTGCCCGCAAGTGCAAGGTAAGAAAAGATCAAAAGGGAAAGCAAGGAACATTCTTTGCTTATTCCCGATTTTAAAGGAAATGTTTTCCACTTTTCCCCATTCAGAGTAATGTTGCTTTTGGTTTGTCACATATAGCTTTTCCCCAAAATTTAACGTGAGAACTTGGTAAAACTCCAGAAAGTAAAACTAGTGAAAGTATAAGGCACTGCCTATGACCAGGTGCCCTGGTGATTTTAATTGTCATAACTGCCCACGCTGAGCCTTCAGCAGTTCCCAGTTATATTTGTTTCCTAGCCTGCATTCATTCCTGTAAAGTTTTCTGCTCTTGAGCTCCACTGTGGCAAGGTGTCACTCTCCTCTCCAACCGTCTGCCTTTGCAGCCTCAGGGACAGCGATTTTCCCTGTGTGTGATCTCCACTCTCTTACAAATTTAAGAAGGGTCCTTGGTTTTCCAGTTAGTTCACTTTTTTAACTTGCTGTTAGGATGGAGCAGCAATTTTAGGCTCCTTGTATGTTGAGATGGAGTACAAAAGTCTCAAAGAGATTTAAAAAAAATTCCCGTGGCTGATTCTTTCACAAAATGCTCTACAGCAGAAATCTCTTCTTTCTTCTGATTCTCTACAGGTAGCCTCTGTTGAATCTATGAGAATTTTGCCAGTGCTCAGTTGCTTTTTTTTTTTTTTTTTCTCTCCTGCCTCTAATTATGACAGTGTTGTCACCATCTAGAGAGAGACATCGCCCTTTTGTGCTCCCTATTCTTCCCACCAGTAAATTCTTTTCATCATTTTTCACTTCTGTACATGAAGAAACACTTAAAGAAAACCACCCTAGCTTCAGAGTCAAGTGAACTGTTTATTCATGCCCATCTTTTTTTAAAGAAGTGCTTGAAAAAATCATGATCAAAACCATAATCCTACTATCCAAAGATAATCATCCTTAATATTTTGTATATTTTCACTTGTTCTTTCATAAATTTATCAATTACAGAAGTACATGCTTACAATGTATTGTTAAACAGTTAATCATACAGAGCATTTTTGGGGTATTAATTGATTTCATTTTTGCCATCATTGCATATTAGTATGACACACTATTTCCATGCTAAAAATGATGAAATGAAGCATATAGAACAATGTTGGGGCCCGGCGGGATGGCTCAGTGGTCTAAAGCGCCTGCTTGGGAAAGCTTGGGCGGCTTCAGGGACCGCGGTTTGATCCCCAGCACCACATGCTGGGCCAGCCCTCCTCTCGGGGTGGGCTGAGCCGGCCATAAAAATGAATGAATAAACAAACAAAGGTTCTGAAACAAGAATAAAAAAAAAATCTAAAAAAAAAAAGAACAATGTAATTCCACTAAAGTCATAGGGGTTGAAACTCATCCCTATTATTTTAGTAGAACAAGAGTCCAGGGTATAATTCTATGCAAATTTGGTTATCATATTATTTTATTAATAGTGGATTTTGTTATTTAAATTCAATTTATTAGTGAGTAGAGTATTTTAAAAACTGGTATATTCTTAGATGTTTATCAGATTATTTAATATATATTAATTATTCAAAATATATAATTTTAATATTTTTAACTCAGTTGTATTTATTACCTCTTAAAGCATGTGACCCAAGGACTCCATGTACATTGAAAGGACTTGTTCAGACTCATTTTTCAAACAGCTCTGGAGTATTCCTAGGAAGTTCAGTTTCTCCCTTGGAATAGTACTTTGGAAAATGAGCTCTGTGTAGCATCTGGCATCAAGTTTTCAGTACAGTGTAATTCTGGAAGCCTAGGATATGCAGAACTGAAGCTAAAGGGGAAAGTTGAAAACAAAGATCTTATAAGAAAGCTTTAGCTTTTGAGTGTATTTGCAGTTGTGTGTGCATCTTCTAATCTGTTCCATTGATCCTCAGGTCTGTTTCTATATTAGTACCATGCTGATTTTATCACAGTAGCTTTATGGTATAATTTCAGGTCAGAGTTTGTGATAACTACAGTCTTTCCTTTGTTTCTCAGGATTGCTTTTGATATGGTGTCTCTTCTGGCCCCAAATAAATTTGAGGAAAGTTTTCTTTAGCTCTGTGAGATACACTAATGGTATTTTAATTGAGATTGCATTGAATATGTATAACAGTTTTGAGACTATGGCCATTTTCACAATGTTCCTATCCACAAGTATGTAATATTTTTACATTTTCTCAAATCTTCTTCAATCTCTTTTCTGAGTACCATAACTTCACTGCATAAATCTTTTATGCCCTTCGTGTGTGAGATTGATTCTTGAGTATTTTTCTTCTTTTCTTTTGGATGTTATTGTAAAAGGCGTGGTTTCCCTAATTTCTTTCTCAGTGTGTTCATTGTTTGTATACAAAATTGCTACTGAGTTTTGGGTATTGACTTTGTATGCTGCTATTTTCCTAAATTTGGAAATTAAATCTGCAAGACTCTTGGTGGCATTTTTGTGGTCTCCTCTGTAGGGTATCATGTCATCTGCAAATTATGACAATTTCACTTCATTTCAAATCTTTATTCTTTTTATTTCTCTTATCTAATTGCTCTGGATAATGTTTCCAGCACTATATTGAATTGGAATACAGACAATGGACATCCTTGTCTTGTTCCTGATTTTAAAGTGAAGGTCTTCAGTTTTTGCCCATTTAGTATGATGTTGGCTGTTGGTTTCTTATAGATGGTTTTTATCAGTGTTTTTTTTTTTTTTTTTTAATCATGAATGAGTGTTGAACTTTGTCAAAAACTTTTTCTGCATCTATTGAGATGATAAAAAAAGAATTTGGCTCAGTAATTATGCACTTTATACCTCATAAAGCTGACAGTGAGTTATGTTTTATTGCAAACATCTCAACCTGTTAAAATAAACCAAGATAACACTAGCAAAATCACTGATAGCTCTGCTTTAGTGCCAAAAGTATCACAGTATTACTTAAAAGTAGAAGGAAATTTTATTTTCCCCTTAAGTAGGTGTCCTGTCATACAGACTTAACAAAAATTCCTCAAGAATGTATATTGTCAGAGGGAATGAAGGTTAAAGCACTGATCACACATTAGTAGTTCTTTGGGCTGAGCTCAGTCAACTTCTCCCATGTGAGACGTGTCATCACCTCCCTCAAAGGGTGGCTTCTTCTCATTGACAGTAGCAGTGGTGTCAATACCTAGACACAGCTTGAACATCCTATAAATCCCATTCACATATGTCTGCAGGTCTTCCAGGCTGAAGTCAGAGGACAACAGTGCAGTTTCAGACAGTAAAATGACCAGATCCTCCACAGACGTGTCATTCTTATTAGCCTTGATCTTTCCCTTCAAGATCTTTCACTTCAAGTCCTCTGTAATGGAGTGGTCAGGGTTTACCTCCAGGTGCTTCTTTGCTGCCTTGTAACCAACCCATCACTGAGTTGTGATTTTTCCCATGTTTTCTATCACACTATATGTGTGTGTGATAATACAGCACAGGATGTCACTAATCAGTTTGACACAACCATCTTTTTGACCCTTTTCTCCAAAATGTCTTCCATGATCTTGCACAGGTTTTTCAAACTTTGTTTTTCTTTCTGCTTTTTTTTTTTTTTTTTCTTTCGGCTTTTTTTTTCTCTCTTCATCTTCTGGAAGTTCCAAGCCTTCATTGGTAACTGACACTAAAGTTTTCCCCTCAAATTCCTTCGGCTGCAGGCCACAGTACTGATCATATAGGTCACTTCTCAGCCGTGCTTCTGAAGCCATTCCACTTAGCTGCCTGATCTTTGGTTTCACCTATAATGTATGAAATGTGCATCTGCTTCTCATTCATGCCAGTGCAATGGCCATTGAGAGAAACCACTTCATTCCTAGAAGCGGATGTGTAGCAGTACAACACTTCTGAAAACTTCTGCCAAATCCGAGAGTCTTCATGTAATCCAAGTTTAATGTTCTTAGAAAACTGCTCATAGAACATCTTACAGTTATCCTTATCCTCTGCCAGTTCAGTTAATACTTATAAACACTTTTTTTTTTACTAAATTAGTTTTAATTACTTTCAAAGTTTTGCTCTGTTGTACTATTTCCTGAGAAATATTTAGAGGGAGATCCTCAGAGTCCATCACCCCTCTGATGAAATTCAGGTCTTGGAGAATCAGCTCCTCACAGTTATCCATGATGAAAACTCGGCAGGCATACAACTTGATGTCATTCCTCTCTGTTTTCAAATAGGCCAAAAGAAGCTTTCATGGAACAAAAAAGAAGAGTCCTGAATTCCAACTGTCCTTTGACAGACAAATTTTTTACTACCAGGTGATCCTGCTAGTCAAGATAATTATCACTAAAGTTTTCCACTATTATCTTACTCCTCTAATGACCAAAAAATAGAATAATTTTGAGCAATATAATATATCAGGATAGCATTCTTTGTAACCAGTAGGATGATAAATGTCTTCAAGAGTTCATAATGACCCAAAAAATTAGATATTGTTTTTATTCCTGTAATGTTCTATAAAAATTGCCATGAAGATTACATTAGCAGACACTGAGTCATGGCTTCACTTCTCATATAAGTTTACATTTCTGTGAGGCTGTGGCTAAGTAATCATATTGTGTAGAATATTGTTTATGTGTATTTGATTAAAATACTTGGTTTAATAAATTGTGGTTTTGATTAATTAACAATGAAATCAGAACAAACAGCAGAATACACTATGCAACTCATTCCACATTTCATTCCACACTCCCCCCATTCTTTTTGCTTTAGAATATGAGACTGTACCTCAGCAGTATAGTTGGTGATATTTTAAACAGAAAAAGACCAGCACACAAAAATGTGAAAAGTATGCTGTAGCCTATATGGGAGTTGAACAAGGAACACATTGTTGAATGTTGACTGGGAATGCACTTAACAGGTACACAAATTTTCTGCTACTCTACACATAGTTGTGAATAGTCAAGAAATTCCCATAGGCATTTGTTTTGGAGTTACTAGTAAGTCTTAGCAATAGGTAAATTCTCAAATATATAATCCATAAATAATTAAAAAGAACTGTATATGGAGAACAGACAGTTGTTGTTGTTTTTTTTTTTTTTTTTTTCAGCAGAAAAGAATGGGGAATTCAAAATTGTCACTGGGTAATCTCTATGGTGATATTATTATAGAGACTTTCATAGTCTCAAAGTATCTTCCCCAAAATATTTGTTGATTATAGGGGGGAATAGGTTTATTTTAATTTAATACTGGACAGTTTTTCTAGTATTCATATAGTGTTAGCAGAAGTTGACCAACATATAGATAAAATAGGTGGCACCTATTCAAATTCTTGTTGATAAGGAGCCCTCTATATTCTTTATTGCATCTTCTTATCTCGGCAATCAGCTGGTGTTCTGGTAAGGCTTTTAATTTAAATAGATGGGAGAAAAGTGAAAAGAAGTGCCACTTGAGTTAAGGGAGACTTGGAACCTGAAGGATCACTGCCTTTGTGAAGTCACCTTGGTGGGGGCAAGCCAGCCCTTGTTCTGTGGTGTCTTTTTTGCCTCTTTGGCTACACTATGCATATCTGTTGATATCGGTTTTATACCATAGAATTGGCTTTGTATATTCTTGTCTGCTTAACAGGGTGTGTGTAAGTACATAGCTGCTTTATTGTGTTTATATCTCCAACTACAAGTATATTGACTTACATAGCAAATGCTCAATAAACATTAGCTGAAAATGAAGCAGGACATAAGAACATATCTTATCTATTGGGCAGCCCCTGTCCATATTTCTTCACAGATGAGTTTTTGTTTTTATCATGTTTCTAGCTACTAAACTGTCTACTTTATCTCTTGCCAGTGGTGAACGTAAGCATGTCCTTTGTAGTTTTAAGAGGTGTATAGCAAAGAAAGCAGACTTCTTCCAGGGTGTTTAACTGAAGAGCATTTTCTTATTTCACATGCCTTAGTTCAGAAGTGACCTTAAGTGTTTCATTTGCATCTTTATCTTTATTCTTTTAATGGTGGCTCTGTTGTTTTCAGAGACCAAGACAAATCAGAAGGAGCATTAGTCAAGAGTTTTATGAACTAGTTTATCTTAAACAGCTTTCAAAAAAGAAGGAAAAAAAACAACCCTTTCAGTTCTGGAATTGTTTCTGAGCATTTGTGATTTCAAGGTTGAACCAAATGTATTAGAATAATACATTTATTATTATTATTATTGTTATAACTGATATAAGAAACACCTTCCAAATTTTAGAGACCCTTGAGCTCATGAGCAGTCCATTGTAGGAGTTCCTATCTCAGCAGTTTTGATCTAAAATATTTCATAGATTCAAGACTCCTCAATCTAGTGGCTTTATCTTTCTCCAATTTCTCAGAGTCCTTTTCCCTTAGCAAGTATTTCTGTGAGTTCATTTCTAGTGCCCTGAGCCCGCATTCCCTGGAAATAAATGGATCATTTTTCTATACCTGGATGCAAGGCATGCTGGGAACTTGTGTGCCCAGGAGAAAAAACAGAAATTAGGAAACATTGGCTAATCTCTGTTGCGTCAACTCAGCTTCAAATTTGTCTTTTTAAGTTCTTGTATCATTTATTTTTCTTAATAAGTTCTTCATAGCATTCACTTATTAAAGCTCATTAGTAACATAAGTTTTGCCAACATGCCATGCATCTGGAATTATAAAGAAAAAAGTCAAGTGCCGCTCTATAACTCAGTGTGGTTCTTTACAATGTTTAGATGTCATGAAATAACTTCTTTTAATAATATCACTAAAATAGTGTTATGGTTGTGTCTAGGTGTCCCCCCAAAGCCTCATGCAGTTATGGGGCAGATGTGTAGAATTTGTGATTAGTTCTAAGTGCTGCTGGGATTATGGGTTTGAGTGCTGCACCCAGTCTGGGGCAGAAATCCTGAATGCAACGTAAGGGAGAGATTTGCTCTCTGTAGACCATTGCTGCCCCTGCTCCTCCCTTTTGCTCTTGTTCTCTGCTGTTTTTTTTTTTTTTTTTTTTTTTGCCACCATGAATGACTGTCCTCTTCCACGTGCCAGCCTGCCTTGGAGCCAGCTGAGTATGGAGTGAAACCTCCACAAACTGTGCGCCAAATAAACCTTCACTTCTTTAATTTTGGGTGCTGGGTATTTTGTCCCAGCAATGAGAAGTAACCAAAATAAATAGTAATATGAGTGCATGATTACTAACCCCACAAAATAAGTATATGTTGAACTAGTTAAGTACCCTGAAAACTCACTGGTTATTCGTTCATTGGTTCATATACCAATTGCCTTTTTGTAGTGTGCTGGAAACAAGCAGAGGCAGAGATTCACCTAAGGAAAATGTGAGAATATAACTTCACGTTGTCTCTCTAATTGGTTTTTAAATTAGAGAAAGGGGACATTATTCAATCATATTAGAGAATTAGAGAATTGAGGTCCCTTTGTCTAGTCTGCAACTACCTGTGGGCACGATGTTATCTTTTATTAGTCTCTAAGCAATTTGAAGCTAGGGACCATCATGTAGCATAAAATATTTCTACTCCAAACTGATGTCCTTATTCACTTACCTCCTAACATCTTTACTTTGTTTCAGTTGTGCTTGTTGCACTACATAATGTTTATATTTCTTTTAGGAGTTCGTATAAATGCATAACACATCTTCTTTCATTTTTTTATCCTTTCTCCTCCTTCCCTCACCTCTCCATTCCCTGGTGTCTTTCCCCCTTTGAGAAAGATATCTGTCCCTACTTCTTATTATCTGTCTTTTCATTTTGCACTTTATTTATATTCTTTGTCTCTATATTTGTGTGTGACTTATTTCATGTAACATCTGAATAGTTATAAAATGTACTAGTAAAAGATAGAAAATATAAGTCTGCAAAAAGAGAAGTAAGAAGTGTTTGATTCGCCTACCATTTATGGGTAAATCCTGTTAGGCTATGTACATTTTCAGCTACTGTGTATACAAATATACATGTGTGTGAATATGTACATCACAGTATGTAGAACGTTTTTCAATTAGGAGATCGTGAGGCAGCCCATTTTCTGTGCCCCCTTCTATACTTCTCAGATAGAAGCTTGCTTTCTTTCAGCAAATTCTTATGCCTAACTTCAGTTGTTCCTAGAACTCATTCCTTGATTTTAGAGAACAGAAAGTGGCCTTTTGGACGCACATTGGGTTGGGAGTTTCACTCCCCTATGTCATTTGGTGGAATTCCACCGAGAGAATTGCGCAGAGATAGGAACTTGCTTTTATTTCATACACCTTGGATTATGACTTGCTCAGGTAATCAAAAATTTCATGTTGTCATGTTATTGCCCATTGCTTATCATTGTCACACTTGGTCTCATATAATTTTATTACAATAAAGATAAATTTAAGCTGAAAACAAGGGAAAACTATAAGTTTATAATGCCTCTTTAATGTGATAGCTAATTCAAGTTGGCTTTAGTCACTGAATTTACTAGTGTTCCTTGTTTTACCTGCTTGACTTGTTTGTCTGCCATGGTCTATTTATTTAGACAGCAGTGCTGGGGAAACATAATATTAAGGCAGCCCCTAGTGGGCTTTGGTATAAAATGCTATAAAATGTGTATTTTTAAATAAAATCAAGCTCATACAGAAAATATGCATGCCTATGTAAGAAAACATGGGACATTTTCCATCAATTAAATGGTACTGTCTGGTCATTCTTTTCTTTTTTATATCATTTATTTATTCATTTATTTATTTGGTACAGCATAGCTCAGACTTGTAGTGATCCTCCTGTTCCAGCCTTCCCAGTACTGGGATTTCAGGCATGTACCGTCACTCCCCAGTCTTGGTGGCCTGCACAGCTTGCCCAGGGTTCCAGGGCCGGCACAACATGTGGTGCTGGGGATCGAACCCAGGACCTTGTACTTTCGAGGCAACATGGAGCTATCTCTTCAGCCCCCAGTGACCATTCTTAAGACTTGGAGGACAGGTTTTACTGAGATGGACTGGCTCTGGCCCTCCTCTGCCCTCTAGAGGAAATGCCAACACTGTTCTGCTTCAGTTTCCTTCCTGTTATCAACTTCTGTTGCTGAGGAGTCAATCGTAGCCCTTAGATTCCCCACTCTCACTTTTTCAAGCTGAGAAGGATGCCCTAGGAGTACATTGTCTGTATACTTCACGGCGAGCATGGGAGGAGAAGGCTTCCTTTGTCTGGCCTTACTTCAAATCTTTTCCTGCCACACTGAACTTTCCTTTGGTGGAGGTGTGTAAAATTAGAAAGAAGAAAAATCTATATTGTTCTGACGATTTCCTCTTACCCAACAACTAAGTGAAGCCTATCGGAAATAAGTATTTGCTAGTGCTGGAGACAAGGAAGTCATCTTAGATGAGACACATGTACCTCATCTCTGGGTCAGATGAGACATTGGAATTTTGCCCATCCAGGAGAACACACATACGAGCCAGGTCCCAGCCTAGTGTTCTGAGAGGTCTCCTTTGGGAAACTTAGACACAGTGGAAAGAACTGATTGACCTCTGGCTGAAACCAGAAGGAGCTATTTCCAAAGCACCACACTTATGGGACCAAAACACATTTAGCCTGAGGGAGGATCTCCAACCTTTGCTCTTCCCCTCCTAGGTCTAGTCATCCTTTGTGGAAGTAGGAGAAAATACTTTGATAATAAGTGGTGGACTTTACAACTTTCACTGTAAACTTACAAAGTGCTAGGTAATGATTTTGCTCAGGCTTGTACCTGTCGCTTACTTTGACAAATAGTGATTACTCTGCCAGCCAGGTAAATGCTTTTCGAGCATCTGCTACTCTTAAAGCAGAAGATGGATTTCCCTGGAATCTGTTTGATGAATCCCCATTGAAGCCAATAACCAGTGAAATATTGACCAGACAACCTGATTCATTTCTGGAGTCCACTCTCTGGTTTCAGCAACCAACAGTAGCTGAGAACAACTGGGGTGTCATGGCCAGGGCTGTTCTCTGGTGGATGTCCAAATGTTCCTCAGTGGAAACTTGCTCCCAAGCACAGAAAAATCTCTACTTATGTCTTGTATTTTTCTGTTTTTACTATTAAGTCAGAGACCCCAATTTTTCCCCAAATTGTTGGGAATTAACTTTAAAATCACCTTGTCCTTAGACCACGCCTCCCTCCAGGCTGAGGCAGCTTGCAACAACTGTTTACCCTTTGCGGAAGAAAATGATTATCAGGGGAATGACTTGCATTTGTGTGTCATGTATGCTAAGAGTTAAGAATGTGATCCGAGTCAACCTTTTCTCTCACGTGTGCACAGGAGACTAATGTCTGTGCCTTAACTAACTTGTGAACTGTGTTTCCCAGATAATAAATGCAAGTCTAACCTGTGAACTTCAAAGCTATAAAAATTAAATAAAGCATAGCCTTGTCCTGCTGCTAGGAAAGGTTGTCTAGGTGATTTGATGGATAGCACAGTGACTTAAAGACTTCTTCATCTTGTGGCCCAGGACAGAATTGCTCCAGTCAGTCGCTGCTTCTGTGTATCTCCAGAGCTAATCTGCTTCACAGTCTGAGAATGCCATACTTCCAACTCACTTTTTGGTATATGCCCTCTTTTACAAACAGAAGTAATAGTTTATTTAATTTACTTTTTATGTATTTGGCACAGGGCCTCTCTATACAGCTAGGACTCATAGTGATCCTCCTGTTTCAGCCTTCCCAGTGGTGGGATGGTAGGTGTGTGCCGCTACTCCTGGCTTTGGTGGCTGGCTCAGCATGGGGCCAGTATGAGATGTAGTCCTGGGGATTGAACCTAGATCCTTGTTCTTTCCAGACAGGTGCTTAGACCACTGAGCTATTGTCCCTGCCCAAGTAATAGTTTATTTAAAAGCTATGCTTCCTCCTTTAAAATGTCACTGTCATAGGTGGGACCAATTGTAACTTGCGCTTGTAAGTGTCCTACAGGAGTAATTTCACCAACTACCTGGGAAGATGGAATTGTGTACCAATTCAAGGGTGGATACTCTGGCTGAATTTTGTTTTCTGCTCCCTCCAGATGTCATCCCTCTGCCCCAGAGTGGTATCTATGCAAGGGATGTCATGAGGGTATAAATAGATATCAAATAGAAATAAAGGGGACAACCAATTTTGTATTTCAGACATGGGGAGAGCTCAATGTCAAAGTTTTTGACTCCTTTGAAGTGAATTCTCAAGTACTGGAAGATGTTTGATCCTTACATGTCAAAAAAGAGCTGTTTGATATCTTTCTACGCATACACATGGCCTACTTAGCTCCAGAGCCAAAATGAAATGCAAAGGAAAGTATTAATTATGATACTATTTTACAACTAGAATCATACTGTAAAAAAGATTGAAAATAATGAGAATTGCCTTATGTTCAAGCTTTCCTTAAGAAATAATTGTTATTTATTTTTCACTTGGGAGGCTGCGGCAGGAGGATTGGTGCGAGTTCGAGACCAGCCTGGGCTACAAAAGTGAGTTCAAGGCCAGCCTCAACTGCATAGCGAGACCCTGTCTCAAAAAGACAAAAAAAAATTGTTATTTATTTTTAAGGTATAATTATAATTCAGATAAGATTAGTCCTGTTCACATGCCTCTTTCAATGGCTTAATACAGATTAAGTTAGATCTAGAAAAATTTTCAGGTGATCCTGAAGTAAATTGAAGTCTTTAGAAGTTTTACTCAGACCTATAAGCTGGACTGGGAAGATGTAATGTTAATCTTAAGTCTAACATTGACTTCTAATGAGAGGCAAACAGTGTTACAAGACGCTATTAAATTTGAGGATGCAAACATGTTGTTAAGTTTAGGCATCCAGAAGCTAGGCAGCCAGGGAAGAACCAGGTCCCACTGGAGCCCAAGTAGTCCCTGTACAAGGTTTTTGCTGGCCTAACAGCCACACAGATCAGAGCAGGAGACATTTTCAAGTGTATATTCTTGAAGACCTAAGGACACAAGCTGAGACCTCTAGTTATTTTAAGTTGCCAAATGTTTATCAGGAGAAAGATTAAAAATCTCTGCCTTTTTAGATTGCTTATGAGAAGTACTGGCTAAACATATGTCCATAGCCCCTGATTCAATAGAAGAAAAGATTATGCTGAAAGACACGTTTATTACCCAGTCTACTCCAGATATTAAGAAAAAGTTACAAAAATAGCTTTTTCCCTAGAGAGTTCACTTGATACTTTAATAAAAACTGCCTACTTAGTATTCTATAAATAGTGAGACTGGGGGGAAAGCCATGGAGAGAAAATGAAGAGACCAAAAAGTGGCTGCCTTTGCTGTAGCCTTAAAAATATAGGTCCTGTGGATTAAAGTGCCTGCAAGCAGGCTCAGGGGCTGGGGGTTCGATTCCTGGGCCTATTATGATGGCCCCACCCCTGAGGTATGCTAAAACAGCAATTGAGGTTGGGCATGGTGGTGTCTGTCTGTAATCCCAGCTCTTGGAAGGTTGTAAACAGGAGGATCGCTAGGAGTCTGATCTAGTGGCGAGACCCTGAGCACCCTGTAGACCCTTCCCTAAAATGCAAGTAATATACATACTGAGTCTGAATCTTAGGCTTCAAGAAGAGTTTGATGACTACAAACCTCACCTTTTACCACCTACAAAAGCTGGACCACCTATAATGCTTAAGGGGCCCCATTAAAGCCTCCCCCACTGGAAGCAAGTCTACACTCTCAGGTGGAGGTCCCAGAGCTCAGATTCATCCTCACGTTGCTCTGTCAAGACTAAAGGACCCCAGAGAAGGCTACCATCTTCCTCTGGCCAGACTGCTATCCACAGCTGTCATTTCCATGGAGGATCCCTGAGTAATCATACCTAAGGGGAAAAAATAACCTACTGCTGGACATGGGCACAGGTCTCTTCGCCCTCTTTAATACTGTCCTTCCAGCCATCATCCCTCAATGAAAAGGAGTCACCAGATAAAAGGTAACTCACTTAAGCTATAAGTGGGATGACTTTCTCTTTAGCCATTCCTTTTAGTTATAGGCTTATCACTGAAAGTGCTGCTCCCATCCTGGGAGAAATATTTTATCCTGTATAAATACTACTATAGATAGGTTGGTAGACAGACAAACAGACAGACAGACAGATTAAT
>PVJA010009476.1:0-60575 GCA_004027025.1 Myocastor coypus
CTATGCTATGTACAAGAAAAATGCGTAGTTCCATCCTTGATCAAAACTCCAAGTGCAGAGTAACCTGGAAGACTCAGCTATGAACACCTAAAAAATTGAAAAAGCAAAATTATTTAATCATATAGCACAGTAACACAGTAAATGTTCTCACTTGATTAAAGAGGAGTGGGTCTTAGCAAACAATTAGACCTAAGCAAGACCAAAATTCACCAGGTAAACACTGCATCTTATAGCTCCATATCCAGCATCTGAGCAATGTGATGATGAAATGTGATTTCCAAAGGACATGAATGGCCCATTCCTGTGTCTTTGTAGCTTATAGGCCACACAGCTCACTCCGGGGCAGATTGCAGGTTTCTCCACAGATATTCTGTGTCCCTGGCATTTTCTGTTCTTTAGTGTCTCCCACACTGGCTTTGTTCCCCGAACTCAGACACTGCCCTCTCTAAAGACAATGCTTAGTCTCTTAGGCCTTCTCTAAAATACAGTAGAAGCCCCTGACACCACGGGTCTTATGTTCTGCTTTGCTGAAAATTCCCACTCAAGTAGATAATGCCAAGGTAGGCTGCTAGCTAGAGCACTGACCAGAAACTCTTGGACAGGGTATAAATACCTGACCATGGTTCAAATGTTTTAGAACCAATTTCTTAGGGGCCCTTCTCCAGAAAAGCACCTAGTAGATCTCTTCTCAAATGAAATGTTCATAGTTTTTGCTCTCTTGAGTCTGTGATAGGTAGGGTATATGAGATGGGGCTGGCACAGCATGTGGTGCCAGGGATCAAACTGTGGTCCCTATGGCTGCCCAAGCTTTCCTAAGCAGTTGCTTTAAACTGCTGAGCCATCTTGCTGGCCCACTTTCTGACTTCTGAGATGCCCTTAAGGGTCCTCTCTTTTGTGCTCTCAAAGGGATTTCTCTTTTAGCTCATTTTTGACTAGTTTTCTTCAGCCACTCAGTGGCCTTTGAGCGCAATTTTCAATGTGGTTATATTCAGACAAAAGTTTAAGATATTTTATTGTTTCAGCTCTGCTTGTGGCTCTGTTTTGACTATACATCTGGCTAAAGCAATCAAAAGTATTCCTGACACAGTGGTGTGCCTTCAAATTTCCTCCACTAGAAAAAGTAATCAGCACCATTAAGTTCAGACTACTGCAAGGTCTCAGGACTCGGGGAAGTATAGACAATTTTGATTTTTTTTTTTCAGACTGCAGCATGCATTGTCTTTACTCTAATTTCTAAGAGAAACCTCATTCCTACCCCAAACTTCATAACTTTGCCCTCTATTATCCACATTCCTATCAATATTCTGCTCTTCTTGGCCACAGCATTACCCACTTGTCTCTGCTTAGAGCATTAGAAATCTTTCTATTCTGTTTTTCCATCACTGGGCTGGGGGACATCTGTGAGTCAAAGAATAAAAGCTTTAATTTGGCTCAGTGTTTCAGAGTGTGCAGTGCATGGTCAGCTGGTTTAAAGGGAGACACATCAATGCAGAAGGACACAGTAGAGTGAAGCTACTCATTTTGTGGTGAGTGAAAAGCAGAGAACAGGGACCAAGCACCAAAGAGATAAAGACAAGAGACCAGGTGCTCTGCCTAGGTCACAGTCTCCAGACCCATACTGAGGCACCTAGCAGAGCATCCTTGTCTTCACCTCATAGCTCTCAAGTCACTCAAGTTGACAAAGCCTAGTAACTGTCATAGAGTACCCAACATTTCACTCCACCTTCTACAACCTGGAATTCCCATGTCACGGTCTAAGATGTCTGATCTAATTGCTCCTGTATTTCCCATTTTCTATCAGTAGGGCTGAAGAAAATAAAAAGGAGGAAAATTCCTTCTCTTTCTGGTGATAACAGATTTTTGTCCATCCACTCATAGGCCAGAACTGAGTCCATATGGTTACTTCTGGCAGAAAAAAAAAAAAAAAAAAAAAAAAAAAAAAAAAAAAAAAAAAAAAAAAAAAAAAAAAAAAAAAAAAAAAAAAAAAAAAAAAAAAAAAAAAAAAAAAAAAAAAAAAAAAAAAAAAAAAAAACCTATTTATAATGCATTGACCAGGTCATCTATCCCTATGGCCAGCCTCAGAGTTTGAGTCCTGTTACCAAGGGAGAAATGAGTAACACACATGGCCAATAACTTCCAGTCTGAACTGTAAGTAGTTATGTGGCATTACCAAAGGGGATCTTCCCTTAAATTTGACTAATCCTAAGTCTTCATTCTAACTCCGGGACCTAAACTCACTTCTTTTTAGATATTTACTTTAGGAAGAAAAGTAAATATCTTTTGGATATTTACTTTACTTTGCAATTTTAAATCTTTATTTAGACCTTGATTTGGATATCTTTTTAAAATCTTCTGTTAACTTGAATAACCAAGAATATCTCTGTCAAAGACATAAGAGCCCACACCTGAGATATATTATGTCTTTGAGAACAAAGGAGTGTAAACTTGATGAGTACCAAATGATGAACACAGCTAGAATAACTGTATAAAAGTACTAAATCAGGAATAACTCAACATGCTCTATATGTCCCCTGGACCACCCTCCTTGTACTGACATTTTCTACTACTTTCACACCGTCCTCACCTCAGAATATTTGGTTCTTCTGTCCTACAGGATGGAGTTGCTCTGTAGACAGTACTCTGATCTCATACCCCCAATGCAGTATTATGGACTAAAACCTCTTTTCCTTATGACATTGTACTTGTGACTTTGCTCGAGAGAAAATCTGGACGGAGCAGATATAACACTATGCTGAAACTATCTGGGAAGGCTTTTTTATTTAGTCCATTTGGCTTTACAGGGCCTTGCTACACAACTGGGATTCATTGTCACCCTCTTGTTTTCAGTCTCCCCAGCATGGGGATTACAGGCATGCACCTCCATGCCCAGAGTCTGTAGCTGGCTCAGTCTGCCCTGGGAGTGGGGCTGGCACGCATGTGGTGCTAAGGCTCGAACCACGTTCCCTGCACTTGCCTAAGCTTGTCTAAGCAGGTACTTTATCCCACTGAGTTGTCTCACTGGGCCCTATGAAGACAGGAAGACATTTTCGTAGAGGAAAAACTGACTTTTGTGGTGGAAGATTAGTAAAATTTCCATAGATGAAGAGAAGAAAGACTTACACAGTTAGTGCATAGTTCAGTGAAAATATTTCATCTGACACAATCAGTGAATCAAATAGAGCAACACATTCAAATTCAGGCAAAGCAAAACATAAAGTATCTACAGTTAAAAAAAACTTAATAAATTAGCAGGGGCTAGAAACTAGACAGCCTGTGCCGACTCTGAGGAGATAGTTTTGTTCAGACCCTTCTGGTTGCTGTCATGTTGTCAGATTTCTTTAATTTTCAGAATGAATGTTTTGTTTTCAAAGTTAGAAAATAAAGTGCTAATGTAAACAGTCACTTAGCTGCACATAGTTTGCTTTGTGTCCTCTTTTGGGAAAGGAACATTTAAGATGTAAGCAGAAGTATACAAATTAGGAAGCCCTTTTCTTGCTAATTTTGTCATCCTGGTCAACTAAATGACCTTTCCTGAAGCTCAGCTTTCTCACCTTACTTTAGACCATTAACTAGAATGAGTTTGTTGACACTGGCATGTATACAAAGTCTATAGATAAGCTTCCAATGTGATACAGAATACAGATTGCAAAACAGTTTAGAATAGAATTTAAGTGCCTAAGAACAGATATTTATCTGGTAGCTTGCAAACGTAATCAAGTATCCCATTTTCAATTTGAAAATAGAAATATAATTTATCTCATATTTGTATACTAAAGATGAAATAAGACATCTTATTAAGACTGTTAACATCGTTTTTATTACCTACACAATAAGTGCTTTCATCTATTGTTGAAGTAAGCGTATCATGCGAAAGGAGCCACGATGGACCCCGCTCAGCCAGAAGGAGTGGCACCATCCTAGGAGCAGTTAAATTAGGGGAAAGACAATGGCAGATCATTTTAGAGAGGTTGCCATTCTTTTTGTGGAATATTAATGTTCATTTTATGCTGAGGCTGCTTTAATGTTAATTAGGAATCCAGAGTCTTGGTGCCCATAACGGACCTTATTCTCATGCTCTACTTATTTGTCCCTGACATTACTAAATTAATTACTTCAAGTCTGTTCTCACACCAGTTCTTAACCCTTTAGGTCTCTGCTGAATTTAAATTTGATTTTGCAAAGAATTTTTAATATTGATTTGAGGATGTGAATAAAATATCTGTAAAAGATGATTAAAATCGTCTTAAACAAAATTATATAGAAGACAGAGGGAAATTTGATAATGAAAATGCTGAAAATCGAATTTGATCAAGAAGTATTAATGTAATTTGTTTGATGCAATATTTGTTTCTGTCATAATTACATGAGGCATATCCTTGACAAACTATGTTTCTAAGGAATATGAAATCTGCTACTTATTTGGTGAAACACTTGCAAGAATTCATTACATTAATACAATATATAAAGCCTAAAATGCATAAACTTTTTAAAGAGCAAAATCATTTACCTACTGTAGACTTAAAATATTGTAGTTCATTAAAAGTTAGAGTAAGAATAACACATAAATCAGATGTTCCTGGAAGCATTTGTGCTTACTGAAAACATTTATGCAAGATGAAAATATGTAAGAAAAATTAGGCCTTATTGTTAAACTGTATACTAAATAGAAAGAACATTGAAGAATGCAAAGTTTTAAAAATAAGCATATGCTTAACGGACTTTTTTCTTCTAGAAATATTAAAATATATATCGCTAGTAGGGAGTTTTAATTTTTTATTTCCTTCCTGGTAATGAAGCAGCTGCACTGCCATAGGTCCATAATATTTTCAGCGGATGACTATGTGCTCTTGACCTCTTGGCTGAAATCAAGTGTTGTATGTCTTCTCTTGGGACCTTAGCGGACAGAGGCCAAGAGACAGACTGTTATGTAATATACCGTTAGCATGCTGTAGCTAAAATGATGGTGACCAACATTATACTAAGTGCGGGATTATTTATGAGTAATCTGTTGTCTGGTAAGTTTTTCAAAACTTCAGCTACAGTAAATCTTTTACAGCTATGCTAGACGAGAATCATGCTCTACAGTTTAATTTCTTTCATTTTTTTCTACTTTTTGTTCTCAATTACTTCACATGGTAACTGAAATCAGCTAAGTATATATTTTAATCTTTTTATTAGTGCATGTTTGTGGGCACACTCATGGTGCTGAGTTGGTAGCTAAGCACATTGACCCTAATCCTCCTTCCTTCTAACTCTCTTCTACCTTTTCTCTCTTTTATCCCTAAGCCCTGTTCTCATCAGCAAAACCATTTCCTGTGATCTAGCTTTTATTTTGCTCTTTAATATTCATATTTTGAGTTGCAAATGCTATTCATTTGGATGTATTCCCCGCTCTATTCTGCCACCAGAATATTATCAAACGCAGTATCATAGAGAAGAAATTTTTATAAATTCTTTGGGAGCAAGATGATTATGTATTCTGATAGCTCATTGTAAGCATTTCTTGTAAATAGGCTAATAAGTGAATATATCAGTCCTACCTGTGGGCTGTGTGTGTGTGTGTGTGTGTGTGTGTGTGTGTGTGTGTGTGTGTGCGTGCACGTGCATAACTGTGTCTCTATGCAGTCTTAGAGAAAATCTGAAGGGGAGCTGATCTTGGTATTTCCATGTCTCTCTAATTGTCTCCTTCACTGGCATAATTTCCTATCTTTTTCTGTGTCCCTTTTGCTTTTATCTTTATTCAACTATCTAAACTCAGGTGTAAATGACTGAGTCAATTTTTGTTGATTCTTTACCATTACTTATGCTTTGCTGTGAGGATTGACTGTTCATGGTTCTTTTGGTAGTAGGGGACAAAATCCACAAAGAGCAAAAAACAACTGTGTCTGCCATCTTCCACAGTCAAGGTCACTGTCTGATTTACTCAGAGGCACAGGAAGAATTTGTTAGTAGGGCTCTTGAGGAAGTGACTCAGAAATACTTTGCCCAAGCAGCCATTAACTACAACCACTGACCACTACTCGCTTTTTCTTCTTGCTAGGACAAAAGTTGCCTCTTGTTGCCAGGGGCTTATGTGGTTGTTCTGAAGGATGGCAGCACAGAAAGAAAGCAGGCAATGGAATGTCTGGGACCTCAGGGACTTCACCAGCCTGAAACCATTGCCCTGAGGAGTAATCACACACAGTGAACTTTTAGTACTTTTGTTTAAGTTACTTCTTAGGAATCTGTACTCATGAATATGATCCTGGGCTTTGTGTCTCCCCAAGAGATTTATATGTTAGGAAGCATTTTGGACAAGCACAGCTGAATTGAGGACCTCTTTCAGTCAGGTTTCTGTTGCTGGAGCAAAAAGTTCCTGGAATTAAAAATAAATAAATAAATAAATAAATCCAGAAAGGTTTGTTTTAGCTCACACTTTCCTAGATTTCTGTCCATGACTGGCTGAGTCAGGGACACAGCATCAGGGCAGAGCGGGCTGGTGGTGGGCAGCTGCTCCGAGCGCGGCGCTCGAGAAGGCGTAAGGCGAACGGCCAAAGAGAAGGGCAGAGGCTGGAGGCAGCTTCTAGGCTCACAGCCTGGGACCTGGGAGAGCCCAGCCGTGTTCAGCACTGTCCTCACAGGTGTCTCTCCAGGCTCCACTGAACAGGCATGCTTAGCCCTCCCAGTAGCACAGTACGTACAGAGACCGTTTCATTCCCTAGAGTGATACCCTCGAATTCTGATGCTGGAATTTCAGGTTTATGACCTATGAAGCTCAGTATATACTGTGGTGCACTTTAGTTCTCATTAAAAGTATATGGCGCTGTTACAGTTTGGGTCTAGTTCTACTGCTCGCCCCTCCAAAACCTCCTGAGTCACTGCAGCAGGTTTCTAGACTGTGTGATTATGCTGGTACTACGAATGCGAGCGCTACATGTGTGCAGGGGCACATATCCTGAATACATCATTAGAAAGGCAGCGAGGCTCACTAGCTGCCGCAGGTGCTGCCCCTACTTTTGCGGGCTGCTGTTTTCATTACCATGAAGGGCTGCCCTCTGCCGTGTGCCTCTCTCCTTGGAGCCAGCTGAGTGTGGACTGAAACCTCCACTAACTGTGAGCTGAATAGACCTTTCCTTCCTCAATTTTGGGTGTTGAGTATTTTGTTCCAGTAACGAGCGAAATATAAGCAAGACAAGTGTAGTCAAAATATTAATCTTAAAACATGATTTTAAGCTAATTAATATTTGAGTGTTGGTTTTCAGAATAGTAAAATTCTAGTTTTCTATTTCTGACCAAATATATATTTCCTGGCAAGGAGGAGCCATTCTTGTCTTGTCCACACTGTCCCCGGGCCTTAGAAGATAATTTAAATCATAGAAGATTTTATATCTCTAAACTTTACATGAGTAAGTGAACAAATGAACAAACTGTTTCACATGGATCAGATGCACAGCATGCTTTGACGTCAAGCTTTGCATATGATTTCTACCCTTTAACAATTCAATGAGCAGTGACTTGCAGTCCTTTATTTTTCTGTTGAAGGCTTTGCATTTCTGAACTTTCTCTTTTTTAAGTTTTCTCTCTCTCTTCATTTCATGTCCTTCACTGACCTATCCTCTCAGTGCTCCTGGTCTCTACCGTTTAGTGTCTCTCTGTAAGCAAGGACCAGACTTTTAGCACCACCGAGAACTTGAGTGTCGTTGGCTCAACTCTTCTCCATACCTTGAGCTAGTCCTTAGCTTTAATATCATTTGGCCTCTGGAGATACTTTTGCCACGTGGATAAAATACTGAATTAGAATTTTTCAAATTATATTTTATTTCTTCTTACAAACATAAGTCAAACTCTCCATTGTTCCAATTCCCTGGAAATGTGTGCTTCTACAAACACTTCTGTGTTTCATTTTGTCCTTGAATCATGAATATATCCTAACTGTGGGGGTGTATAGAGATGGTCTTGACTTTAAAAAAAGTGACAATGAGTGTCAGCCCTTGGCTTGATATGCTGTTCAGTCTCAATTCCAAGTTCATTTCTGCTTTATACACACCTATACTTTTTTTTAAAGAAATTATTCTAAGTGGTAACTCCGAGCAACCCAATGGTGACATTGTAGCTCCCCCATCAAGATAACCTTCCCTGAGAAGGCATCCAGATAACCTTTTCTGTGAGTCCCAGAAGCCCTCCAGAGCCAGGCCTGGGGCTCAACTGAATGCCAACTACATGCCTGGCAGAGCAGCTGTGCTCTTTCCCATCTTAGGTAGGTGCTCAGCACAAAAACGTTTCAGTGATAAAGCTCTTTCTTAGTACCATACGTAGCAGAAAAGAAGAGCACGAACAGGAGTCCGGACTTGTCTTCCCTGTCCTAAATACCAGGTCACAGCAATAGCATATTTACAGCTGGGAGGCTGAGGAATCAGTGTCAGTTAATTCAAAGTGTCAATTTGGGTCCTCCTCAGGGCAGGGCAGGACAGGCCTACGCCATGCTCCTGCCCCCAGAGAGTGGAGCTTGAGCCAGCTCCACCTCCTGTTGTCCTCACCACCCCGCCCTGCTGATGTTATTGCTCCTTAAGGGAAGTTGTGATCATCCTTTGGGCCGTGACTCAGCGCATGTTCCTACCCCTGGCCAGTCTGCCTGTCTTCAGTTGGACTCCAGTGCTGGGGCCACAGATGTTTCTGCCACCTCTTCTGTCCCTTGCCTATCTTCTTTCCCTTCTACAGCACCAGCATTCTTTTCGATTGTCCCATAAACGTCCATTTTCCCACATCTCTAGGGCCCCCCAAGCTCTGGGCCTGGGCTCACTGCACTGTTGAGTAGGTGGACAACAGCAGGGCCAGGCTTCACAGAGATACTGCTGGAAGGCCAGGCTGAGGCTGAAGGGCAGCAGGGTCAGGGACCGGAGCAGCGGCAGCGGTGGCAGCGGCAGTGGCAGCAGCTTTCCAGAAAAGCCAAGGCACACAATATGAGCTACACTTGCAAAGCACCAGGGCTAGCAGTGGGTCTTGGCGGTACTCTCACAGTTATAGAAGTGGCTACACTAATGGCCAGAAGTTAAGCAGCTCAGCTTGAAGGGACACGTGACACGAGCTCTGAAAACTTGCTGCCTTTGTGTAGAGGCCATGCAGGATGGCAAGGCTTGTCATCGTATGGAAGCATCCCCATGCTGCCTTGTGGTGCCCTCTGCTACCCATTTTTAGCCTATCCTTGCAAATGACATGGACAGCGCGCAGCAAGGACCTCCGAGCCAGCTGGCTAACCCTGAATCTCACAGGACTGTTTCCCAGCCTCCTCTTCATCCCACGATACCAGCTTCTTCCCACATAAGTCCCTACAAGGTGCACAGACATACTAATGGCTTCTACCAGCTATTTTTCTCTGAAGCAGGTCAACAAAAACAGGCTATGAGTTGTCACCTGGGAGCAGCCAACTCCAGCAAAGGTTTCTCAGTCAAGGAAAGAGGGCCTTGGACATCAGGACAAGCCAGGGACAATGGCTCTGCTGCTCTCCCAGTCAGCAGTCCAAAGGTTCCCAGCATCTGGGCAGCCAGAAAACTGAAAATCGCTGTTCATGGTGAACCAAACTTCAATTTGGGCTTTCTGACCAAGCAAGTGACCCAAGTTGGTTCTTGGTTCTGTGCTGCACCAGGCTCTGTGCTGCTGAAGCCAGATCTCTGAGGCCCACTGGAAGCAAGATCCTTCTTCTGGGACCCAGTACTCAGCCAAGGCCATTGTCTGTTGATCCTCCTTCTGTGGTTGCTGAGGGCAGCAGGTGAGAGGGCAGGTGACAGAAGCGGCTCCATGTAGGGGCAGTGTCCTGTGCCTGTGCCTTCTCTGGAGAAGGGGATCATGCAGTGGAGGCAGAAGAGTAAGCACTGGTCCCAAAGGGACCACAAATCTAGATGTGACAGCAGCCGCCCTAAGGTAACCATAGAGTTCTCTGGCTCGGCCTAACTTTGTTACAGTTACTGGAGCCCCCAATGTTTGTTGCGCCCCTGAAAATATTGGCTCTAGTCCATGAGCTGTGAAGGCAGCAAGGTGGGCGAGATCTTGGGCACTCCTGCTTCCTAGCAGCTGAAACTGTGGCGACGGGTTTGGGGACATGGTTCTGGGTCATAAAGGTTGGATGGTGTAGTTGCACAGCTGGAGTAGGGTTAAGAATCACTGTGGGCCTGACTGAGCTGGGCAATGCCTGGGAGCGAGGAAAGCGCACTCTGGGTGTCTCTGTAGGGACAACCCTGGGGTGTCCTGTTTTTTCAGCCTCACAAACATCGGGTTTATGGTTCACACCACCATGCACAGACTCAGTCACTGTCTCAGCTTGCACTGTGGGTAGGGCCAGCACACCATGCTGGGGATTAAACCCCAGCTGCTGTACTCTGCCTAGGTAGGTGCTTTAGTCCACTGAGCTACCGGGCTGGTTCTTATTGTAGAATCTTGAAGATTCAGGGGAAAAAAAAAAAAAAAACTTAAACAGAGGGCAGATTGAAGCACAACCCAACTAGTAAGTAAAGGCAGAAAATAAACAAAGAAAGCTGGCTGGCTCCACTGCCAACTGGATGTAATCCCAGCCCTGGGAGGCCAAAGCAGAAGACAATCACCAGAAGTGTGAGACCAGACTGAGTTAAGGCCTGAACTGAGTGATGAAACCTTGATTCACAGACAGACAGACAGACAGACAGACAAATAGACACAGACATAGACACAGAGAGACAGACAGACACAGAGACAGAGACGGAGATGGAGACAGAGACAGAGAGAAAAATCTCTTTAAGAAAGTCTAAAAAAAGCAATGATATTTCTAATAATGAAGTAATGAAGTTCTGTTCTCTTATAGTAATGAATGCTTAATTATGCATTATTTTGTAGACATATACATATCATGTGATAATTTCGGTAAAATATCTTCAAACAAAGCAAATAACATTGCACCTAAAGAGACTGATTCTCTCAAATTAACCATGCATATTTTAAAATTATTATTTCTTCAAATATGCTTTTAGGTAAGAGACAAGTGAATTTATTTTCAAGATTAGTCACTTCAGAGACATAAGCCACTTTGTACTTATATAATTATTGTACAAAGAGAGAAAATAAAACTGCAGAAAGGCAGCAAATGAACTAGTTAAGTAGAAAACTGTACGTACTAATTGCCAAGACGTATAATTACTAATGTACTAATAAAAACATGTATAATAAAAGAAACTAAAATATCTAGCACATTTCTTTTAACTGATTATAAAAATAATCTGCTTTACTGAATCATTGTAAGGCCACTAACTTTGTCTTTGGTGTCTATGAAGACTGTATAGACACAGGGAGCCCATTGTTGGTGGATGGATTTGGTGCCAAGGTACTTCTAGAATCGTACCGTGACAGAGCTGAGTGGGCAGTTTTCAGAGTGACCCGCGCATCTCCTTGGCCTGGCAGCAGGAGCCCCGGTGAGCTTTGTGCCGAAGCTTTGAGGCAGGGAGGGCTATTGGGGCCGCAAAGTTTGCTGTGCAGTATCCACAGCATGGTGGGTCTGTGAGCTGGAACTGGAGTTTTCATTATAAAAGTTGGAAGCTTGTTGAATGTCCCTTATTTTTTTTTCTTTTAATTTTCTTGGTTTACTGAATTTGTAGATACTTGATAGAATTCTTTTGCTTTTTTTTAGGTAATGGCCATGTTATGTGTGAAGTAAATATTTCTTTGTATTTCCATCTGCTCTGTTGTTGATGAGCCACTTTGCTGATAAAGTAGTTTCTGAAATGGGGTTCCTTATTTATTTTTTTGTACACTGCAATTCTCTCTATGAAAATATCCAAAGTTGATTCAAATACAAATGTTGCAGTTAGTTGTTACATTATATCTGTTCATATAGTTAGCACATTTCATTTTTTATATTAATCAAATGGTTTATTATTATTATTATTTTTCATTTTAATGATGCTGGCACTGACATAAGATAACCATGCTGACATTTTAGCTTTATTTTTTCTTCATTGGAAACCCCTATGCTAACCTCAAGGTATTTTTTTTATTTTTTAATTACATTTAATAAGAAATTACAATGTGACAGTTTCAAAACACTTTAATAGTACTTTCACAATAATTGATATAATGCATATGGTTATTCTCGTAGTTATAGAGGGCACAGGGTATAAACATGATAAATTTTCTAGTGACTATTGGTACAATAGATTTTTTTCTCGTTGATATAAGAGAAGGTAGTTGTATACATAATCAAATGTTTCATAATTGCAGTATGTTACTGGCAAAAATGGAAATGTTGGAAGCTGTTGATTTGAATCTTTTACAGCTCAGCATACTAAACTACCTTTATGTTTTATACATCATGTTTAAACTTTTCTACCGGGTGGTTAAGGGTAAGTTAAAGCAAGACCTGTATAATAAAACATGTGGTTTTGTATCTTGCAAGGTCAGTCAAATTTCCTCAGGATTTACTTTAGAACCATGTACAGTGTTTTGTAGAATTGTTGTCAGTGTCAGCTGTTTGGATGAGTCATAGCCATTGCTTGACCATTTTGCTCTCTGTGAAAGCCCGAGAGAATGTTTTCTCTCTAGGTGACTCTCCTTAGGCACATTATATACTTTCAAACCCTTTCCTCTGTGGTCTCTTAATCTCCTTGAACAGAAAATTTGGAAAACCACTGAGTTATATGATATTACAGCACAGGTTCTGTTCTGTCCTGAGGCCTCACTGACCTTGAAGGGCTAGGGCCAAAATATTGGCTATCCTTGTGGCACTTCTTTTTCTCTAAATTTGATCTGTAAAATTAATGTTGTTAGCCCTCCAGAAGAAAACCTTGGTGATACTATTACTCTAAAAGATGGGTGCTTGAGCTTAATATCACTGTCTTTCTAAATATCAAATATATTATACTTAAATTGGAATTGGTATTTTCCATAAATCATTGATATTTTAATAAATCTCTATGGGATGTGATAAAAGCAGTTACACATTTTTACACAGATATTTAGAAATATAAGCATGTAGCAAAAATACTAAGATCAGCTCCCCTTCAGATTTTCTCTAGGATTGCACAGAGACACATACTTACTCTCATTGAACACCCTTTTCTGCTTCCCTGTAAACCAACCTTTTACTTGAGAGAGAGTAAAACAGTAACTGAAATTACATTAGAAGCAGCACACATCTAAAAGACCAGAATGACAGTCATTCGAAGCATAGTTTTAGTGTCACATATTGCTATCAACGGTGTCAAAAAACTTTTGAGGTTTCTTAGGACCATTATCTAATTCATCTTGTGTATATAAGTGCATGATTTGCCCCTGCTATGCTTCCTACATTTGTGCTTACAGCCACTTCATTGTTTAACCCTTAAGTCCTTGATTTCCATTCAGCTATGCTATAAATTTCCTTTTTCTTCTTTTGAGTTTTTACACTAGAGAGACTATATGATATTTACACATGTTGATCTGGTTTATTTCACTTATATATGGTCAAGATACATCAATTTATATATGAATTATTCTAGTTTATCATTCTTTATAGCTGAATAACATTCCATTGTATAAAAATATCACATCTTTTTCAACCATTCTTCATATGTTGGGCATTTTGGTTGTTTCCAAGATTTGGCTATTATGAAATGGGCTGCTATAAACAGGTGCACAGACACTACTACAGTATAACGTTTTCAGGGCTTCTGGGAAAATTCCCAGTAGGGAGATAGCTGGATTGAATGAGATTTCCTGCTATAGTTTTTAAGGAGCCTCCATAATGGTTTCACCACTCTGCATTCCCACCAGCAGTGGAGAAGTGTTCCTTTTCCCCGACAGCCTATCCAACATTTGTTGTTGGTGGGTTTCTTTATGGTAGCCATTCTTTTTGGGGTGAGATGGTATCTAAATGTTGCTTTAATTTGCATTTCACGAATGGCTACCGATATGCAACATTTCTTCATTTATTTGTAGGCTTCTTGAATTTCTTTCTCTGAGAAATGTGTGTTCATCTCAGATACCCTTTTCTGGATTGGATCTTTGAATTTTGGGATTCTAATGGTTTTTAGTTCTTTATAAATTCTAGATAGAAGACCTTTGTCTGAATACTTGTTAGTTAAAATCTTTTCAAAATTTATGATTTGTCTTTTCACTCTGTTGGTAATTTCTTTTCAGGTGAAAAAATTCTTAGCCACAGGAGATCCCAGTGATTGATTTTTGCAAGTGTCACATGTGCATTTCGATTTTTGTCCATGAATGCGTTGCCTACCCTGATGTTTTCAAGATTTCCTCCCACTATGTCTTCCAGGAGATTTCATGTTTCTCTTTTAATATTGAGATCTTTAATCCATTTTGATTTTAGTTTAGTGCATGGTGATAGACCCGAGTCAAGTTTTAGTTTTTAGCATGTAGAGAGCCAGTTTTTGCAGAACCGTTTGTTAAAGAGGCTGTCTTTCTTCCAGTACACATATTTGGACCCTTTGTCAAAAATAAGATGGCTGAGTGTGTTTGTATTTGCTTCTGCATCTTCTAATCTATTCCATAGATCCTCAGGTCTATTTTTTTGCCAATACCATCCTGATTTTATCACTATAGTTTTGTAGTATAATTTTAGATCAGGAATTGTAATGCCTCCTGCCTTACCTTTGTGGCCCAGGATTGTCTTTGAAATTTTGGGCCTTTTTTAGTTCCAAATAAATTTTGATATGACTTCTCCAGCTCTGTGAGGTATGTTGATGGTATTTTGAGAGAAATTGCATTAAATCTGTATAACAGTTTAGGGAGAATGGCCATCTTCACAATGTTGGTTCTTCCTACCCAGGAGCAGGGAATATCTTTCCATTTTCTCAAATCCTCTAGGATCTCTTTTTTCATAGTACTGTACTTTTCATTGAAAAGCTCTTTTACTTCTTTAGTTAGGTCAGTTCGCAAGTATTTCATTTTCTTCGGTGCTATCATAAAAGGTTTCTCTAATTTCTCTCTCAGTGTATTTATCTGTATGGAGGAATGCCATTGAATTTTGTGTATTGACATTGTAACCTTCTATGCTACTGAATTTGTTTATCAATTCTAGTATCTTGTTGGTGGAACTTGAGGATCTTCCAAATAAATTATGTCATCTGGAAATAATGATAATTTATTTTCTTTGCTTATTTTTATTCCTTTTATTTCTTTCTTTTACCTAATGGCTGTAGCTCAATTCTCCAGAACTATACTGAATAGGAGCAGTGATAGAGGATATCCTTTCCTTGTACCAGATTTGAGAGTAAAAGATTTTAGTATTACCCCATTTAGAATTATATTAGCTGCTGGATTGTCATAAATGGCTTTTATCAGCTTGAATTAGAGGCTCTCTATTTCAAGTTTCTGCAGGACTTTGAATATGAGTAAGTATTGGACTTTGTCAAAAGCCTTTTCTGCATCAATTGAAACTATCATATGATTTTTGGCTTTAGCTCTATTGTATAGTGTATTACATTTATACATTTGCATATATTGAACCACCCTTTTATACTTGGGTTGAAGCCTACCTGGTCATGGTGTATAATCTTCTTGATGATTTGTTGTATTCTATTGGTGAGAATTTTATTGAGAATTTTTGCATCTATGTTCATCTATGTTGCATCTCATGTTCACACATCAGAACTGGCCTGTAGTTCTCTTTTTTAGTTGCATCTCTCTCTGCTTTTGGTATCAGTGTAATACTTGCCTCTAGGAATGATTTTGGGAGGATTACTTCCTTTTCCATTTCAATGAAGAGTCTGGGGAGCACTGGGCTTATGTCTTCTATAAATTTCTTGTAGAATTAAGTGGTGAATCCATCAGGTCTTCGAATTTTCTTTGTCTATAGGCTTCCAGTGCATTTTGTATTTCATTGGCTATTATTATTGAGTGTTCTTTTATCTTCTTGATTCACTTTTGGTAATTTATACTTTTCTGGGAATCTGTCCATTTCTTTTGTGTCTTCAATTCTGTGAGAGTAAAGATTCTCAAAGTAGCTATTTATGATCCTCTGAGTCTCTGCTGGGTCTGTAGTATTTTCACACTTTTCAGTCCTTATTACTTTAATTTGGATCTTTCTTTCCTCTTTATGATGAGGTTAGTTAGGGGCATATCAATTTTATTTAATCTTTCAAACAGCCAGATTTCTGATTCATTAATTCTTCGCATTGTTTTCTTTGTCTCAACAAAATTCATTTCTGCGCTAATATTTATAATTTCCTCTCGTCTTTAGGCTTTTGATTTCGTTTGCTCTTCCATTTCTAGTCAGTTTAGGTGTTGCATTAGAGTATTTATTTGTTCCCATTCTGTTTTCTTAATGTGTGAGTTCAGTGCTATAAATTTCCCACTAAGAACTGCTTTCATTGTATCCCACAAATTCGGTAAGTTGTGTTTGAATTTTCACTAAATTGTAGATATTGATTAATTTCATCTGTAACGCACTGGTTACTGAGATGGGTGATGTTTAATTTCCATGTATTTCTAGGGTTCATGTGGTACCTTTTTTCATTTATTTCCAATTTCATTGCACTGTGGTCAGATAGTATGCATGGGATAATTTCTGTTTTCTTGCATATACTCAAGCATGACCTAGCATGGACTAATATGTGGTCTATTTTTTAAAATGTTACAGGTGAAGCTGAAAATAATGTGTATTCTGAAGTGGTTGGGTGCAACACTCTGTGTATGTCCAGTAATTCTGTTGTTCCAGGTTCCAGTTCTGTTCTGCTGCTCCTTTGCTTTTTTTTTTTTTTTTTTTTTGCCTGCTTGACATATCTTTTTGGGATAAAGGGGTATTAAGGTCTCCAGTTAAGATGGTGGTATCAGATATTAGATTTTTCATGTCTATCAAGGTTTGTCTTATATATTTTGGTGCTCCCATGTTGGGTGCATACATGTTTATGAGTGTTATCTCTTTTATGTTGAATTTTTCCCCTACGCAGTATGTAGTGGCCTACTTTATTCATTTCTCCAATCTTGGTTTGAAGTTTCGAGTGTCTTCAAACAGCATTGCTACCACTCCTTTATTTATTTATTTATTTATTTATTTATTTATTTATTTATTTATTGATGTGCTGGAGCATGTAGTATTGTTTTCCATTCCATGGAAGTATTGTTTTCCATTTCCATTCCATTCCATTTTCAATTCCATTCAGATTGTTTTCTCAAATTTGGAAAGTTGTCTGCTATTTGCAGTTGTTGTTGTTGTTATTTGTTAGTTGTTATTTGTAGTTCTATATGCTTCAATTACCTGAATGTCAGATTGTTTTCTCAAATTTGGAAAGTTGTCTGCTATTACTTTTGCCCATATTATTTTTATATCATTTGTGTTGACTCCTTCTTTCTCGTTGGTTCCTATTAATCTCACGTTGGTCATTTTTGGATGATCTTGCAGGTGTTGAATTTCTTTTTCCTGCATCCTAGATTTTTTTAAAGAGATTCTTTCTTAGCTTTACACTAGCTGCAACAGTGTCTCCAAGATCTGAGAATCTATCTTCACTTTCATTCATACGGTTTTGCCAGCTTGTGATTGATTTTCTTTGCTTGTATTTCTCTTTCAAACTGCTTCCTGTGATTTATTTCTTTCTTATATTGCTCCATCAGGGAATCCATCATTTTTCTATTCCCCTCTACTTTTATCAATGTCTTCTTTAGTAGCATGGAAGTCTCTCCTTATAGTTATCCTCTCTCTCTCTAGTTCAGAGATTATTTCTGCTTTGTTCTCCTCTCCACCTTTCTGTAGTTGTTCACCTACTTTAGATGCTATTAATTTAGAGATGTCTTTTTTAAATTTAGAGATTATTGCTTCTCTGGTTTCCTCCATACATATCTGCAGTTGTTTTTCCACATCACAGTCTATTAATTCATGTGTTTTTTGTTTTTTCCTCAGATGCTATCCCTGATCTGAGTTGCTCCATACATTTCTACACTTGTCTGTCTACCTCGGATACTATCGATTCAGAGATTTTTCTGCATTATTCCATTTTCTTCCATGGTAGTGTCTCCTGTTTTATTTATTTATTTTTTTGTCTTTTTGAGACAGAGTTTCACTATGCAGTTGAGGCTGGCCTTGAGCTCACTTTTGTAGCCTAGGCTGATCTCAAACTCGCACCAATCCTCTTGCCTCAGCCTCCTGAGTGCTGGGATTACAGGAGTGAGCCACTACGCCCAGGTTGTCCCCTGTATTTTTTTGGGGGGACTCAGGACCTGAGGTTGGATCTTGCTCCTTGTTTTTGTCATTTTTTATAGCAGTAATCTCTGCACTTTGGTGAAGTTATGCAGTTATCACCTAGCCATGACGATGCGCAGTCCGGTCGGTCTATGGAGGCGGAGCTCCAGCAATTGAGGAGTGGCGGGGGGATGAACACAGGCTGAAGTTGCCGTGTGTGAGGCTCTCACCAGTTTCATTTTACTCTTCTTAAAATTCTGCGGGTTCTTAAGTTGCACATAAGGTTTCCTTCCACCAGCTGCATTATGTAAGGATAATAATAGTAGTCAATCTCTGTCATATATTCTTTAATAATATGTATTTAAGCAATATTCTATTTATATTTAGACTCACTGTATATTGTTAACACTAATTACACATATTACTCAACATTAATTTTAGTATATAACATTGGCTTATAGTATAAAACTTGATTAACCTTTGTAATCAATGGTATTTATGAAACCTAACATCTTAATTTATAGAATTCATTCATCTAAATATTTTTAAAATTTTGAACAGTTAAGCTTATATGCTTAAAATTAACTTTGTATTTAGTGTATTTGGCTAATTTACTCAAAATTTAGCTGAATAATACAATTTTCCACTATAGGTTATTTGAATTTAAAGTAAATTATCTCTTTTGTGCAAATTTTCTCCTTAAAGCTGTATATTGTAGAACATAGTGGGATGAATAAAATCAATGATTCTTACAATTTCTTGAAAATTAACACAGTTTAAAAGTCTACCTGTAGTTCAGGACTGCAATTAATATATAAAACAAAGATGATGTTTAGAGATCAACTCCTTGCAAAAATCATAGACAAATAGTTCTGTCACCCTCTACCTGCCATGTACGCACTGATTCTTAATTGAATGTTTCTAATACAAATAGTTTTTCTTCTGATGAGTTTCTTGTGTATGGCATAGCAGTAAATTAGATGAACGATGATCCCAGAGTGCAGTGCTTAAATAAAGCTGTACGTCGGAAGCGTTATTAGACACCACTTCTCAGCCTCATGGAGGCAGGAGCCCATAGCCTCTGCAGGGATTAGGTGTGGGCCCCGGCGACACCAGAGAAGGGTGAGCAACTGCAGATGACCTGCCTCGCTGCCCCACCACTGCTATGCCCGTACCTGCCAGGCAGGACCCTTCCACACCTCCCCGGCCTTGCCCACCTTTGCATATGTCAATGTTTGTGCTGATAGATATTTCCTGGTAAGTTTTTATAGTCCTGCACAGACTTATGAAGCTTTGATACTGTGAGCTATACGTATGACTCAGCATGTAATTTTCATATGGTGTTTCTACAGATGCATAATGTTTGCACCAGAGTAGTTCAAATGACATTTTAAAAGTATGTCTGTCTTCTTTGATGATTTTGAGAGAACTGCATGACCTACCTCCTTTCTTCCTGGAAAAAAACTTCATTAATTATCTTAAAGAAATATCTTTAAGTAAAGCTGCAGGTACCTTTCTGCAGTTGTTATTAGCAACTCCTGACATTTCTTTTTTCCCATTACTCCTACATATCTTGACTTCCACTCAAAAGTTCACATATCACATCCTTCATGATTCTATACCCAGTCTTCCAGTAAATTTATTTCAATTGATTTTTCCATAAAATTGTAGTATATTATAATATAATCTACTTTGCCCTGAGCGATGCATACTTGTAAATCCCTGTTGTTAGATAAGCTGTTTGGTGATCTAATCTAGTATTTCATACTCTGCTCCATTCCTGTCCCTTTACTCTGCTACCCAGCAAAGCAGTCAGAATTTGTAGATGCTCATTAAATGTTGACTTATTGAATGACTAGAAGAATTGTGTCACTGGAGACATTAGAAAGAGTTTGAACAGATTGAATGGTACTTTGCTAATTCAACATGTTAATTTTGTAAAAACCCACACTTATTAATATAAGAATATTTTAAAATTCAACTGTAAAATTTTGTAAATGTTTAACTTTTTAAAGAGAATAGAATACATAAAATAATTGGAAATGATACAGAATTTCCCAAAACAAGATAATAGGCATTCAACAATGACGGTTACATTACATATTGTTGTTTTCAAAGTAGGTGTTCACATTTCCAGATATAAGCATGTAAAACCCTTTAAAAATGAAAGCACTGAAAGTTTTGTAAATGTTACCTAAATCATTCTAAAGCATAATGCCAGAGGGGACTCAGTATTGAGCTAGAATGGAACATAATTTCAGCATAAAGTGTCAGAGAGCAGTGAATTAAAGGAGTACCAATAAAGCTTGAGGTTTTTGAAGCCATAGGTTTAATCATGGTTCTGTCAGAGGTAATACTTGTGAAGCCATCCATAGCATTCACCATGATTGGGTTGTTGTGAAACCTTTGGTATAATTATGCCAGGGGATATCTTGTTTAGCAATTTTAATTATGGCTTAAAAAGAACTTTAGCCTTCCAGTGATAACCCTTTTCTCAGTGGACAAACACATAACAATACTTGCCTCCCCCTTGCAGCTGAGATATCAAAGAAGATGGACCTTGACTTTCAACCCACAGACTTCCTGTGTCCTTGTGCCCCACCTCGATGAGAACTTTGCTGTCTGTTTACAAATGAAGTGTAATTAAGAATAGTTACATACACATTAGAAGGATTCTGTTGACCTCCATAACAGTTTAAGAGATGGTTTTATCTTCTACGGTGTGTGACCCCTGTGCTCTATCGCTCCAGGTTTTACTTTTATGACAAATTTAAAGGCTCAGTCCAAAACTGGGCATCTGAAATGGGCAGACACTTCTCATAAGCAGAAATAAAAATAGCAAGTTAACATATGAAAAATGTGTAGCATCACTGGTCATTCAAGAAATGCACATTCACTCTCAACAGAATGGCTATTATCAATAAATCAATCAAGAGCAAATGTTGGTTGGGCTGCAAAGAAAAAGGAATCCCTCTCTAGTGTTGCTGGGAGAATAGACTGGTGAAAACACTACAGAAATCACTGTGGAAATTCCTCAAAAATGAAAACTAGAAGTTCTAGATATTCTCATACTATGCATCTTCCTGAAACAATTACAAGAATCATACAACAGCCATATTTACACACCTGTTTTTATTATAGCAGCTATTTTATAATAGATAAATCTTGGAAACAGCCCAAATGCTAATCAATCAATCAGTGGATTTTTAAAAACATGTGTTTTTGGTTGTTGCTGGGTTTTTTTTTTTTTTCTTTGTTATTGTTTTTGCTTTGCTTTTCTTAATATGCAGCAGAGTACTACTCTACCATAAAGGGTAGCAGAGTACTACTCTGCCATAAAATGAGTTTAAATATCGCTTTGTTTCTTTGATGTGTGAGACAAAAAAGGTAAATAAGAACAAAAAGTTTAATAGATACTATGAAATACGAAGAACATCTTCAAGTGTGAAAATGGACAGGGAATTGGGGATAGGGAAAGGTAAGAAGGGAAAAGAAAAAAGAAAAGGAAAGGAAAAAGTGGAAATAAGGCTTTTGTATATAAAGAGCAGAAGGAGGGCAGGAATTGGGTGACAAGAAGCATCAACAGAGGTCGTGTACAGTTGTGAATTCCCTGTGATGAAGGAGCTCCTTTTGTACATTTAGAATATATCAATAAAACTAATTTTAAAATAACACATAACATTAGTTACCTAATACTTAACAGTATTTTTTTCTGTTGATATTAATCTTGATGAGATAACTTATGTTGGGTTTTTCTAAAGTAAAGTTTCTCTTTCCTTTTGTACTTTTCCATATTTGGCTCATTGCAGGGAAGACATTATGCACAGGTCACAACTGAAATGGAGAAAATATGTTGTACAACACTGAGGATAGAATATTTACATTGATTAAGGGTTTCTTCAAACTAAATAATTGGTCTGTTTTCCATTTATTCCATCATATTCCTTATTAGTAATGTTTAAAGAATATTGAGGTAGTATATCACATTATATGCCAACATTACTTTATATTTGATTGAATTATTCCATTTTTTATTATTGGGAACTCCTTTTGCTCTGTATACACTCTATCTGCTGTTGCTCTGTGAATGCTTCCTTATGTTTCTGGCACTTTAAGATGCTCAATTTGCTGGACTAATATGGAAATTAGATCTATTTCCAAAGCATTCAGCCGGGCGTGGTGGCGCACACCTGTAATCCCAGCACTTGGGAGGCTGAGGCAGGAGGATCAGTGTGAGTTCGAGACCAGCCTGGGCTACAAAAGTGAGCTCAAAGCCAGCCTGAACTGCATAGTGAGACCCTGGCTCAAAAAAAAAAAAAAGCATTCTGATCCCTTACTTTGGAATGTGGTATCATAAACCCAGCCCTAAATGCCAGGCACACCCATCCTTCTGCAGTTTCATGCTCCTATGCCTCCTCGTAGACAGAGCAAGGAAACCCATGTATGTGCTAAACTAAATATGTATTATAGATGTAAACTGAGTGAATACAGGATATTTGTGTATATTGTACTAAAAGTGAAAGTACTGAGGTTTCCTGATATTTCTTTCAATCATTTCTTAATATTTGTCCTTATGAAATCTACATCTGTCATGAAATATATAGGAATTCAGTGACACGATTTTTTAAAAAAATCAGCATTTATACTGATACATTTTCATTTCATTAATTCTATCCAGTACAATGTTTTAATTGTTCTCTGTAAACATATATATTTATTACTTGATAAAGGAAAACTTTGTTAGGAAGTACATTGCTCTTCTAAATTAATTTTGCTGCTTTTAATTCCAAATGATGCAGTGACTGTTAATTCATTAACTTCCTTCACAAATAAAGAACTTCACAAAGCTTTAAACATTTACATGAGCTTTTCAGAAACTTGAGACAGAAATCTAGTTACTATAAATAATGCTTTCACTGTTTCCGTCACTGTATTTCTGAATTCAAACTTTGAAAGTTGATTCCACTGAAAGCAAGTAGCTTGCATCTTTTTTTTTTTTTTTTTTTTTTATGAGCAGAATAGATTTATTGAGGGAAAGAAAGCTCCTGTCCAAGAGAGGGACAGGAGGGGGCACCCAAGTGGGTCCCCCACATTATTTTTAATGCTTCTGAAAATTTGGTTAAAATGTTAACGTTATAAGTACAGTTATGGTTTTGCAGTAGAATCAAAATTGAATATTTTAGTAAGCAAAACAGCACTATTTAAAATATTTTCTTAAATTAACAAACTGATCGGTTGGGAATTTCCCATATAGATGATGATTTCTTGATGTAGCCAAAGAAACTGTGATCATTAACAGAATAAAAATTATGGATTTGTTTTACTACATGTCTAGTGTAATTTAACTAAATTTTTTGTACAAAACTGATTTGGACCACTGAAAAATGCATGACATGACATCTTTTGCCTTTTTTGATGATCTTTTAAGTTTAATTTTAGGGTTGTTTACTAAAAGCTCAGGTGAAAAAAGTCATCCTACAATAGGCTACTTCATCTTATCAGTAACTCCTTACATGTGCTTACATGTGCTATGTTCAAAGTAATTTAGAAATTTCCAATGAATGTTAAAATGTCAGCTTTGGAAGCTTTTAGAAAAAAAAAATACAGTTCTAATAGTAGTTGTAATGTAATTAATTATAATGCATATGTTTACTGGGAGAAATTGACACTCCACAGCAAAAAGTTATGAAAGAAGTCAGCTTCTGAATATGGTGTGGAACTAAGTGAATCAAAATAAAGATCGCTTTTGGGAGGCTTTCGTTAGTAAGAATGCTCCATAAGTATTCTCTGAGGTGTGATACCTATATAAATACTTCTCTAAATAGTTGACAAAAAGTACTAGAATAATTTTGTTGGAGATATATTTACTATAAAGTGCCCTTGTTTTTCTTAGTTTACTTTAAGTTTATCAGTGATATCAGCTCCTACATAAATAATAATTACTCCATCAAACCTTATGATCTATTAAGAAGTCTTATTTGAAGATGAACATATTTCATTACCCTTAAAATTCAACCTTAAAGATTATAGACACTCTGAAAAAAGACCTTAAAAATCCAATTATGAAAAAGCAGTATGTTTTGAAGAAACATTTTTCTACAATTAGAATAATAACAAAGACATTTATAGGTAAAAAATTAATTAATATCTGGAAAAATCTATTAGAATTTTCTTGATTTAATTTATTTTAATGTTCAGGCAGTTTACATATATCAAGTTTACTTTAGTATACATGGATGTATTAGATAAAATTATTTCTGAAATTTCAATAAACTTGTTCACAGTTTAGCACTATCAATCAACCTAACAAATACTTAAGTACATTCAATTTTTAATATTTGTTGTGTTCTTTTCATTTTTAAAGTGTCCTAGTTCTTACAAGAAATTATATAGTTACCATATTATTTAAGGAAATATAAAAAGACTAGCTACCATGTGAAAAAAGTATTTACATCATATTTTTCTGCTATAATATTTAGTCATATGAAAGCATTATGTTTAAAATAATGATTGCTTGTTTTACAATCAACTGTGTTCTAGGTGTAACATAAACTGACTGTGAGAAGAGCTTGAAAATTCAGCTGTTTGAGTAAGTGTTGTGTATGCATGAACGAGGTCATAGGTGCACGCTGAAGCTCCTTGCACCTGAAAGATACATAATTTTGCAAGTTTGTGAAAAACCAGTGGTTTCCCTGGTAAGAAGATCAGATCAACACAGAGTTGAGTCAGCCTTGAAGTGCAGAGAATTTCCAGGGTACCTCTGCACTCCTACACCAAAGGGTCAACACACGAGAGCTTCCTCCTCTTGCCCCTTGTTCACTTGTGAAGCCAGCTACAGAACTCGAATACCCAACTCTCTGGCTATGTGTTTGCATTAAAGTAGACGAATTCTGCTCAGAGAGGGCAGAGGCTTTGGCAGTGTTCCCATCGTGCCGAGTGCAAAGTGCAGAGCTCAGCCCATTTGAGCGCAGCAGTGGCCGCTGCGCAGCCTGCAGGTGGTGACTGGTGGTGGAATCCTGCGGTCACCACTGGGTTGCAGGCTGAGAGGAGAAGCAAGAGCCCATCACCTGAGCAGAGCTCCCTGAGCATGCGTGGACTGAGCTTTGGGCTTTGTCAAATTGCCGCTACACTTACTAAGGTTTTTCTTTCGCCTGCACTAATTCCGTACTGTAGCTAAAACTGAGACTTCCACCCTAAACTGAGTATGGTTACAGAGCTGATCCTCTGCTCTCGCTCCGCTGAAATATCTATGAACTTTGAAACGGGAAGGTGGCAGAGGACCTGGGAGAGATGAACACCGCACACCAAGGAGGGGCTTACGTTTCCTTTGCTTAAGGTTTAGGCCTCAGTTTCCAGAAAAGAGGCTCACAGCGGTGGTCTAAAAGTCTGCGGATAGGCAGGGCCCCCAGGGCAGGGGAGAACACGTTTCAGAGTGATGTTGGGGGGTGAGGAGGGGCAGGGTCCTTGGCAGAGGGTGCTTAGCAGCCAGAGCAGGCAGCCAGGGAAAAATCCTTCCTGGAGGGGGTCAGCACAACCCTATGAGGGGCCAGGAAGACAAAGCCTGTGACTGAGAGCTAAAAGGAAACAGACTCTGGGTGGGAACAGTACTGGGCGCCGGCAGGGTCTCAAGGAAGGGCTGAGTGTGCAAGGCTGTGATGTGAAACTCCTGGGATCCTCCAGGGCAGAAATGTGATACGAATGCGATCAGAGACCAGGTCCTGGCCAGCCTCTTTTTACACTTCTCTGAGGAGTGTCTTTGTTGGCTAAGTTTAGAAGTGTTAAAATTAATTAATGGTACTTGAAAGAAGTACTATGCTTTTCGGGTCAAACTTTCCTGCTTGTCATCCCAAGAGCTGACCTCCTCCTGGCCCAGACAGGTCTGAGATACAGTCTTTGCAGATAAAAACACCTAGGTGGGATGGCCATATAGCTCAGCAAATTAACGCACCTGCTTAGGCAGACAAAGAGACCGGGGTTCAATCCCCAGTGTTCCTCGTGCCGGCCCTGCCCGAACGAAGGGCACCCTAACATTGGGTGTGCTGGCACCTGCCTGCAATCCCAGCACTTGGAAGGCTGAAAACAGGTGGATCACTACCAGTTTGATCTACATAGTGAGACCTTGTAGTCTCTGGAGACCTTGTACTAAATACAAAATACATACATATATACATACATACATACATACATACACACATACATTCACACATACATACCACACATGCCTCTGGGCAAGGCAACCCCTCAGCCTCCTCCCAGCTGGGGAGCTTTCTGCTTCCACCCTCCAGTAGACACTGTTGCTCACTTCCCTCCTGGTTCTTCTGTGATACTTTGTGGGCTGAGACAAGAACCCACCAGCTGAATGCTAGCAATCTTTGTTCTCAACAAATCACTTCCATCATTCCACTACAAATATTTTGATTTAAAAGCTGTCTACTAGCTCTTCCAGCCACACACTTAAACTTTGTCTACCACTTTATACATTATTTTATGTTCCTAAAGGACAGTTGCTCAGCATATAACTTTATACATATATATGTATATCGGTATCTACAGTTATGTTGGTCTATCCTGATCATCTATGTTTCTGAGCTTTGTTACTAAGATTAATAGAGTTAAGCCCAAGTCATTACACTTCTCTGCAAGCTTACAGATAGTAATGGCTGTAACACAGAGAGGGGCTCTGTGGCTTCCCCAGGATGCAGACCAACCCCAAACCCTGCTCTCTCAGCCTCTCCAGTCTCCAGTGTAGGTGCTTCTGTCACTCCAAGTGGGTCTTCATTCTACCATCAATGCCCACCATAAAGAGATGAAGCTTCCCTTCAATACAGTGATTCTTATTTGGCAATTTTAGCTTTATATAATGCACTTCAAATGTATACATGCTTTTACATTTTGAACTGCACTGAAAACAAAATTATTTCTGAACTGACAATTTTGCAGATAAAATTAATACTTTTACCACACAAAAGTACTTTGGCCTTTTGAAAAGTATTTTTATTATGAAAGACTCTATAAATAAAGTGTTTGAGAGAGTTGCGTACACAAAAGCAAGAGTCTTAGCAACTGAAAACACGGAAACCTGAGAGCGCTCTTTCAAACAGTGGGGGTTTTTTTGTTATTGTTTTTTCTGTAAGAGCCATGCAGTCAGTGTGCTGGGCCTGAAGAAAGCACGCTGGACAACAGAAATTTCACTCCAGAATTAAACATGTCTCAGCAACAGAGCTTTACACTTCGTGAAAACCTGCTGTGAGGTGCTATGTGGGGCACCGGTGCCCACATGTGCTACCGGTGAGGCTGGCCTATTTTAACACCCCAAGGCTTTTATTTATTCTCTCATAGCTCAGATTACTGAGCTACTTCAGAAGCAGCACCTTGGAAGCATCACGGGCTTCCTCAGTCCTTACCATGGATCAAGCATCCCAACTCCTTCACAGCTCAGAAAGCCTGGGACAGCAGACACTGGATCCATGTAGGGTACTTACATGAAAGTTATTGGCTAGCAAGGCTGAGTTTTATGAAAACTATCATGACTTCAGTATACTTATTGACCCCCTCATTGAGGGAGTCTATGTCTCTCATATTCATAATCCTCAATGCAAAGTGAATTACATATGTGTGTGTATATTTTGAGCTCAGAAGTGGAAGCAAGACAGTGAGGAGAAAATAATGACAGGAATGACTAGTTTAATTGTCACATTAGTTCCGTATTCTAAATGTATACTTACATCTATCAGTTTGTTACCTTCCTTACTTGAGCCTCAAGGTAATCCTGGCAAGAAGGCATTACTTGGCTTACAAAGAAGAAAACAACAGCCCGATAATGGAAAAGGATTTCCCTTCAGTTGTACCGGTGGACAAGGGGCAGACTAGAACTCCTTCCAAAGATGCTCCTTACCAGGGCTGGATTATGTATCTTATTATTTTCCATTAATTCACTCTATTCTTTAAGGATAACCCAACCCTGACTCTTCAGCACACTTCATGGATTCTTCTGTATTTTGTTCCACACATAAATAACAATATTTTTATTTCATCTCTCTTTTATACCCTATAGCATTTTAACGTGCAGATCTCTTATGTAGTTAAGTAGCCTCCTACCTGGTTACAGCTTTCCTTGAGAGCTTTCTCTCCTTGGTGGCTTGTAAATGCCTTCACTTTAGAGCTCTGTGTCAATCCACAATCACAGAGGCCTTCCTATTGAGAACACTGCAATATCATGTAAGGTGAAATGCTGGAATAAACAAACTGATCAGTTGATAAATAAAACTTTTAGAAGATAGTACTTGTCAAAAAACAAACAAACAAACAAACAAACAGATAGAATTTCCTTCTGAATATAGTTACTGTGATCATTGCAACAGCCAGCCAAGCCCTCTGGCTTTGTCAATGTCCTTTGTGCCCATAAGCGCTGGTATGTGACTTTACTGTCTTGTAGATGCAGAGGGAGGCCTGCCAGATGGGCTTCCGCTACAGTTGGGTCAATACTTCTGCCTCATTTTGGGGTCCATCTTGAAGGAGGTCTGTGTAGAGAACTACTTTGCTCCTGTTAGATACCTTACAGGGATTCTTTATTAATGTCCTTCTTTCTTTAAATTATGAAATAAATTTAAAAATAGCCATGAGATAATAATTATTGTGTTATTTCATCTTTGATTTAATGAAATATTGATAAAATAATAATCAATCTAAAATGTAAAGATATTCAAATTCAATAAATCATTTCACATTAGATTTAAAAATCTTTACCCAACATTTTACATTGTTTAATTTTAATTTTAATTTTTTTAGGGAAGAGTCTACAGAGTGTTCAGGGTCTCACTACTACTAGATCAGACTCATAGTGATCTGCCTGTTTACAGCCTCCCAATAGCAGAGATTACAGGCATGCACCACCACACCCGGTCTCAATTGTCTCAGCAAGCCCAAGAGGCAGAACTGGCACAGTAGGCCTGGGTATTAAACCTCTGGTCCCTGTGCCTGCTTTCAGGTGCTTTAGCATTAAAGTGTTGTATTTCTATATCAGCTTTAAGTAAACAAAAACCCCCATCCCAGGTTCAAACCCCACCACAGGGCCAAGCTCACAGTAAGAGGTGGAAAAACCCCTTTTCCCTTGGTGACATTCCATGCTGGCTATGAACAAGGAAATGAGTATTTTGGCTCATGTCTTGAGTACTCACTGACATTGCCAGTTGTGCTGATAACCCTCTACTATTGTGGACTATTGGACTATCCACCTGCCTAAGCTTGCCTAAGCTGGCACTTTAGACTGCTGCTCTATCTTGTGGGTCCTTTGTATTTACTTTTTAAGGAGTATAAATCATAAAAAAAAAAAAAGTCAGAAACAATACAAAATTTGAGCGAGGAGGAAAGTCTGAGTCCGTGGGAGGACACTTGGATGACAGTCCTGCCATGCCCATTTTGAGCTATGTCTGAATCTGGTCCTGCCCAGAGGTCAGGACCTGTTAACCCTATCTAGCCAGACTCCAAGTTGCTAAGTCACTTCATAGCTCTTGCACTGATTACAGGGCCTTTCTGGTCATCAGCATCAGTTCCCACACTTGCAGCCCTCACAGAACCTCCTCATTGATACTGCATACACAGGGCTTCTTTCTTTTCATATTTTCTCAGTTTTTTTTTTTTGTTGTTGTTGTTGTTTTTGTTTTTTATATATAAAAAATACTTCTTTAGAGCAACAGTGAGATTTTTTTCTAAAACAGATATAAGATTATAAGTTGTCCATCTACTAATTAAATTAAACAAAGTGGTATCACGCTGCTTAAGCAAGCAATTTCAATAGTTTATTATAACACTGCAAAACTATTGGATACTTTAGCGATAAGGACAACACTTCCAAGTGTAACCCTCCACACCGCCAACCTCAGGCAGATGTTTATCTCACTCCCTCCCCTTATTTCTCACATTTTATTTTTGCCAGAGTAGCAAGGAAAACATGAATACAGTTCACTCCAGAATATGCAGTGTCCTAGCAGTGTCCTCTGTACTCTGGGACCTATAATTGCAAGAGAGAAAATTGCTTTATTTAGCTTCATTGTAACACAGAAGAAAGCTAATTACTGTTTTCAGTGAGGGCTCCTCAATGCTAATAAGAAAAGTGAAACCAGCATTTATTCATTCAACATGTGTTTACTGACCAGAGACAACATGAGGACCAAAGAAAGAGGAGATCATTGTTCAACCAAACAACAGAAATTAGGAAAATCTACACACAGGACAATCATCACATCTAATAATTTTTCACATAAAATATTAGGTAGTAAATAACCATAGAATTTTTTTGAAAGTGGGGTTGGAGATTCCAGGCCATTGACTGCTAATAAGATTTTCTCTCATGCATCTATCTCATTGACTGTTTATCTAATTTTATTTTTAAACACCTGAAAATTATTAACCCTCTTTTTATTGCACCATAAAATTCATACTCATCAGTGCTGAGATTCAGAGTCCACTGTGAGGACATGAGAAGACTGGCCTGACACAAGTCCCCTGTGCCACCACAGAGCAGGAGCTCTCTCACTGGTTTGCCGAGGAGCCCTGCTATGGGTGATGTTCCAAGCCCTCAAATGCTTTATTTCTAGGCAATTGCTTTCCTGGGCCAAGCTTGTGCCGGTTTTGCATAATGTCTTAGGTTTTTATCAGTCAGCAATATGATTATCTAGTGGCCAAGATGTAAAATTAAGTAGGCCTGGCATTCTCTCTTCTCAAGAAAACATGATATTGACAGAAAAGGAAAAGAACAGCATCCCACATGCAAATGCACACTTGGATGGAAATAACATGTTTTTGTGTTTTAGATCCTGAAGTCTTTTCTGTCATTGTTAACCAGAATGAAACTATAAATAATTGTATGAATTATGGGACAAAAATAATTTGGATTTTTTTTTTTACCATGGGAAACTATTTTCCAATACTTACAAGAACAGTAAATGATACTGTATAAAGGAAACATGAATTACATTAAATCTAACAATATGAAATTTGATAAAATAAAGGTAAATATATAACTTGAAAATTGGCTGATTGTCTAGTCTGTGGAAATCATAGCACTATAAATTAAATACCATTTCATTAGTGGGAAACTGAGATTACATATTTTTGCATCATTTTTGAAGTCTCTTGGTGTATCATGTCTGCACAAAGCCATGATGAGCTATACCAGGAAGCAACCCCTCAGGTGGACGGGGACTTGCTGAGGCCTGTGGAGGTGCATTTCTCACTGTTGGTGAATAGCATACAGCCTACCCCACCCGAGCAAATTGCCCCATTCCTTCTGACTGCCCTTGTTAGTACGTGGTAGGCCTCCTCCACTCCAGGTTGATAAACAAGCCAAAGTTCTAAAATATTCTAATTTACACTAAGTTGCCTTATTTTAGGTAACTGCCATGTCTTTCATCCCTTCCTCCAGCTGTGTTTTCAGCCACTGTGACAACGTAATCTGGGCAGAACCAACACTGGTCCCAAGTCTTGTCTTGTTTCTCTCTCTAGCTCCATGCAGTTATATCATTGCAGTTTTGCCTGACCTTGAATGATTTAGCTTTAAATTACTGTATCTCTTTAGTGGCTCTTATTCCTTTCTGTAGAGTGGGGTAAAACTTTTAAAATAGTTCACAGTACAGCAGGACTAAGTATTGCTTTAAATTTCTATGAGTACATGCATGGGGGCCGTGATATTTGCACTCTTTTCCTGGAGGTGGCCCGTGCATGGACCACGTCTCCATGCCTGTCTTCCTCCTTCTCTGCCCTCCTTCCAACCTCATTATGTCTCTTGAAACCCCTCCCATTTGAGAATGACCAGTGAATCTACTTTCTATGATCTCTCTTTTATAATTTGATTTTACTTATTATTTTGGGTTCTCATATAAGAAAAACAACGAAATATTTAAGGCTCTGTGACTGATTTATCTCACCTGACCTTATGGTCTCCAGGTGCACCCACCTTCCTACACATGACCCAGGTGTATCTTTCCTATGCAAACACCACATTTTCTTTACTTCTCTGTTGATAAATGCATAAGACTTGACTGTTATGAATTGTCCTGCTACCTTAGTTACTCTTATCTCATTGCTGGGAGAAACACCCGACACTCAAAATGAGGAAAAGAAAGGTTTATTCAGCTCACAGTTAATAGAGATTTCAGTCCGTATTCAGCTGGCTCCAAGGCAGAGAGGTACATGGCAGAAAACAACCTTTCATGGAGGCTGACAAGAGCCAGAGAGCAGGGAGAGCTAGCAGTAGCTCAAGCAACTATCTACTCTTCCTCCCTTTCATTGAAATGCAAATCACCTCCCCAGGGGAGGCACAGCACCCATTCTCACAATAAATCAATTACAAATTCCAGAAGCTGTCTATGACTGCATGAAGCTTTCGGGGACACCTATACACAAACCATAACAGCTGCTATAGATGTGCTTAGAGTGAAAATCTTTCAACACCTACAGGGTTTTTTGTATAATGAGCCTCTTCTAGGAAGCATGGCTCAGAGGATGGGGGGGTGCAATACTGATATGAAGGCTCATTCTTGTATGAAAATTTCCTTTGTCCTCACTAAAAATGAGAAAGCCAAAGAGGTATCTGCTTAAAAACAAACATGACATATACAAATGATCAAGAAATGTGATGCATACTAAATAGGTCAGGTGGTGCCTTTTAATATTTAAGTTAAAATAGAATTGTATGAGTGTATGAAGGAATTAAGAAATTTTCAAAACTTTAAGGAAAATAGGGCAGGGAGAGAGCTCAATGGCACAAAACCTGCCTCACAAGCACATGGTCCTAAGTTCGATCGCTGGAACCAATAAAGCAAACAAATGAATAGTAAAAAAGGAAAATAAACAAATGGCTCATTTCAGGAAGGCAGTTTTGAAGAGACCTCATATGGATGGCCTGAAGATAAAGAGAAAAGGTATAAAAACATGCCCATAAAACTTTTGCTCCCAGATACATCTAATTAAGTTGATTGGAGTTGAAATTAGAGGATGCTACACTGTAGAAAGGTTGTGTTTGGTGAGACGTGTGATCAGACAGTCTCTCCTGACTCTGTGCAGCTTCTGATGCAGCATTGCTCATGCTGTATACCCTTAGGGACAAGGTCACATCTGTTTTATGCTACAAATTATTTCTAGTCTGAGATTACAGAAACTCTATGGAGAGGAAGAGAGATAGTAAACTATTATCTTTTCTGTTTGCTCACAGCAACTGCTACAATATTCTGAATATAATCAAGACTCAGTAGATGTTTTATGGACTGATTGGCACATGAAAATTTGAAATGAATGTTCTTAAACCTGCTGCCAATAGAGCTTCACAGCACTTGCAGTGTGGTCTGGCAGATGTTTGGTCTCGAAGTGATGTGATCCATCTAATCTGGCACGTGGCAGGGAAAGGTGTTTGGTGCTCCAGGTGGCAATCCCTTGATATAATCATGAATGACTGCTTCCAGCTTGCAAGGGAGAGTTCCCTGCAGCACACTCAGCTTCTAAGTTTTCCTGCCAAGCAATACAAAGAGAAACAGTCAGTGATAATTAACCTTGATTGTTGAGTTTATTATTTTCCCTCCTTGTCCTTTCTAATAATTTCTAATAATAATTCAGAAACAATGGAAGGAAATCTATTTCAATAAGTTTGCAATGAAACAAATATATACACATAAATATGTATGCATAAGTAATACAATAATGGTAAATGATGGTAGACGATCATTTCAGAGTAGATGAAAGGAAAAGAGCATCCAACAAGAGGCTCCAAATTACCCAGTAATGGTATATAGTTTGCTGTGTGCATTTCCATCAATCACAGCTTCATTTTCCATCATAGGGAAACAAATAATTTTGACCTGTGAGGTAAAGCTGCCTTAAAATATTTAAGTTTATGAAATTCAATCTACATTCCCTATGTACATTTAAACAGCAGATTCCAACTCTAGGAATTCCTTATTCCTGTATGAGAGTGATGTCATTCCACCAGCTCATGATTATACTGTACCACTAGGCATGAATAGGTGCAACCGAAAAATATTCAGCTATTATGTAGCTAAATGTTATAATGGGAGAGACAGAACATCTTAGAGAGTAGTGGTTAGGAACACAGATTGTTGAACTAAACTAACATGGTTTGCATCTCAAATGCTACCTTCTAAGACAACTTTAGGAAATTTATTGAACAACTCTGTAGCTTGCTTTCTTTATTGGTAAGTGCTAGCGTTGATGATACCATGTGGATGTTAAGTCTTCTATTAGTAAGTTAACAGGTACAAATGTCTTAGAATATTACTTGGTGAAAAGATTAGCTTTACAGTACCTTTGTCATTCAATTTACATGCACACACACACACACACAATTTATAGTTATATATTTATTTGTAAATTAGCAATTGCCTCAACCAAAATTTATAGTGAGAAGAATCTGGAAAGACTGTAGATGTCTTTATTTCTAGGTGCTTCTTTTTTTTTTTTTCTCTAGGTGCTTCTTAGTAGCTAATTAATAAATAAATGATAATAAAAATATATGGCTGGGGCTGGGGATTTGGCTCAGCAATAGAATGCTCGCCTAGTGAGCTGGACACCCTGGATTCAGTCCTTGGCACCAAAAACAAAAAATAAACCTCCCCTGAAGAACTAAAATTTATTAAATATATTATATCAACTAATTTGAATATGCAATATAATAACCATTGTTGGATTTCTATGCTTTTGTTTAGTTAAATTCTGTATCATTTCTAACTGATTTTTTAAAATCATGTTTAACAAAATAAAATATCATGGCCCAGGAACCGGGCTTGGTGATACACATCTATAATCCCAGTGCTAGGGAGGCTGAGACAGGAGAATCACTACAAGTGTGAGATGCATAGCAAGACCCTGTAACCAGCAAAATAAAATAAATTTCCAAAATAAAATAAATTCTCAAAATAAAATAAAATAAAATAATTGATGACCTACAATACCCATGAGATCGCCACTGCAGAGAAAACACAGGACTGAACTACGTGAGAATCGATTCCAGTGAGGAATATTAAGTATGCTACAATTTATTGCACAGCATCATAGGCAAAAAGCCTTGCTGAGGAGAACTTTTCAAACCACATAATGGAAACTGAGGACGCATCGCTTTAAAAACAGAGGCCACTGTATATCCTGCTCTTGATTTGAGCAAGTAATGATGAGTAAATGAAGCTGAAAATAAAATGGAGTTTATAGCCCTGGAGGAATTATGGTTCTCTGCATTTGTATGAAAAGATACATAGTCCTAACTTCCATTCAGCCTATTTGGCCACCCTCTGTTTCTACACATCATGGAGCTCTGGGACTAAACTAGGCCTACAGAGAAAGAAACAAGGTCTTTGTTGCTGTAACTGTGGTAAATCTACTGAAAAGTTGTGACATTAACACAATGCAGTCCTTTCTGCCAACCACAAGGGAATGTACTGCGCGGGAGCAAAGCATTCTGAGAGCTGTGCAGGGATCAGTGAAGCTGTCCTTCCTAGAAGAAATCTGAATATCGGAGGAGATCTGATGAGTAAGTAGCTGAAGCTTCTGTACTGTTTAGCAGTCTCTAACATTCCTTTTATGTGGTTTTATGTGCTCTGAAAGAAAGTAAAATAGTGGTAACAGGTTAAGAATTCAAAGAAGCATATGTTTGGAGAGTTTAGGTGTCAAGTATAAATAAAATTAGTTAAACTATACCTCTTTAAATTTTGTTATCCTTGCTAGTTTTCTATGTCAGAGATTGTTAACTCTACAAAGTGTAACAAATCTCTATAAAGCAGTTAGCAGGTAACGCTTAAGCTGAAGCGTGCTCTCTGTATGTCTCCTTATGTTGAACCAAACATTTGCCAGTGATCAAAAGATAAAGACTGAGTCTGAGGAATCAGCAGGGTGGTCTACGCACCTTCCTGGCAGCCCCCCTGGGCCGCCCCCAGGTACTGCATGCCGTGTCGGCCTTAGCCTATAACAAACAAACAAATAAATAAAAGGTTGAAAAAGAGGCAAAATATTATAATGAAGAAAAGGAGAGCAGAGGATAATTATAGAACTTAAAGTAATCTCTATATATGCTAATTTTGATAAGTGAGGATTATGGTTTATGAAGATTCTGAATTTTTTTCTAAGCAGTGACAATATATTTAGTATGTAACTAAAATAAATTTCATTTAACAAATAATGACTGATCCTCTTTACACTCTTGTGGTAGAGGCTTCTTGTTAGGAAAAATGTCAAGTGTACAGCACATACTCTCCATGTTTAAAACACCAACATCAAGGATAGAAAACTGATGAAGTAGAAAGTGCTAACTGCAATTGATAAAGATGTATACAAGAAAGAAGGGTAGCAATTTTGCCTGGAGGATGGAAAAATCAGGGAATTTCAATGAAGAGGTAGAGTTCGAGGTGGTTCTTCCAAGGCAGGCGCAACCTAGCAGATGGAGTGGAGAGTGCTATTCAGCTTGGAGAAGTCAACACTTACAGATGTTACAGACAAGGAAATTGGGCATGCATGTGTGGTGTTCTATAAACTGTGTGCAAATCATATGGATATATGAGAGGGAAGAGGGAGACTTAAACAGAGTTCAAGTCAAAATCACGAAAAACTGATTTTAGTAAGAGACTTGGTTTTATTTTTCCAGAGTAGGAAACACTGAAGTCTTTGGATCAAGTGAGTGTGCTATGAAAGCAGCTGTGTCTTTGGAAAATATCTGCAGTGACTCAAAGGACACATAGGAGAGGTTTGCTGGAGGTGACTGGGACATGCAGGGTTCAGAGAGAAGGCGCTAGAGAACCAAGAAGGGAGCCAATCTACTACTGGCAGACAGGTTTCTGTTCCAGGTTGTTTTATTTATTTTTTTAACCATATCAAATTTATTAACAAAATGTTGATACATAACCTGTATCATGAGAACAGAAATATGGGTGGTAGAACCAATATTTTCACATGCATGAATAAAAGCACATAAATTTTTGTATGAAGTACCAAAGCTAAAACTCTTACATTCATCATTAGTATTCTCATAGGCTTACTATAAAGCAGCATTTTAGCTGCAATATTGTCAGGAATCTACTTATTTATAGCCTCTTTTAGTCTTCCTACAAACTGGGTGTAAGTTTGGAGTAGGTGTGTAAAGTAATGATTAGATATACCATCCTCTGGGACAGAAATCCACACATGGCACAGCAGCTCTTTGCACTGCATGAAAAGAGGAGGTGGAGCCTGGGTCTGAGCTTTTAAGTCAGCATAATGGCCTGAACCAGATAAGATCACATATGTGATAGCTTTTAGATTTTTATCTTTGCAATTTTGATCACTCTGTCTCTGTTCTGATAGGAGTAGTCATCATTTTGATTCAAAATGTAGGAATTTGGTGGGAGACAGACATGTGCGAGCAAGATGTGTTATGTCACACTGCCTATTTGGAAGCCTTGAATGATGTTGTCCAAACAAGCAAGAATATAGGGGTTCTACTGTCTGGTATGCACTGTCTTAAGTCTCCTAAGAGCAGGAGGTTCAAAGACTTCATCACCTAGGTGTACTCTGGCTTTTCTCTACATTGGCCATGCAAGGTCCTGTGGATTATATGCACAAAATTTTGGTAGTGATTGTCGTGTTGAGAAGGTCGTGCTTTCTGGCCAAGTTGAGCACCAATTCTAGGCATCCCCTCCAAGTTCTCATTTCAGTCTAAGTCAGTATTTCTGATCCTCTTCCCGCAGAACCAATGCCGAGGCCACCAGGACTGGTCCTGGCGTCCTTGCTGGGCTCTTCCTCAGGCTTCAGGCTACTTAGGGTGCTGAGTTGAAGGCGCGTCCCGGGGAGCACCGTGCCCTCCCCACCGGAGATCGTACTTCTTCCTCCAGAGCCAATGCTGAGGCCACCAGGACTGGTCCTGGCGTCCTTGCTGGACTCTACCTTATGCTTCAGGCTGCTCAGGGTGCTGAGTTGAGAGCTCCAGGTTGTTTTATAATGCTTTTTTTCCAAACATTCTTGTATGTTCATGAGTCAGTGGTGCCACAAGAAACGACAGGAAGACCCGATGAATACAGCTTCAGAGGTCTCACTGAGATCAGTCTCTAAGTGAGCCCTGAGCCAGGAAAACTTCCCACATTTACTGAGGGCCACAAAGAGCCAAGAAATGTGCATACCTAATTTGGTACAAACCAACTGCCATCTATATTGCCTTCGTGGCATTCAGAAACTAGTTTACACATCACTGGTTGGTAACTTCCCAGGCAAAGGAACAAAGAATGGACAGGGCGCTGCCCCCACGAATCTGTTACTGCCTTGTCTCCAGCTTGCCAGAATTCCAAGAGGCAGTTTCCTCAGGCTCTGTTCTTTGTTCCTTGCTCCCTTGGTGCAGTAAACTGACTTTTTTTGTTTTGTTTTTTGCAGTAGGTACTGGGGATTGAACTCAGGACCCTGCACTTGCCAGGAAAGTGCTTATTCTACTGAGCTATCTTCCCAGCCCTAAAGATAGAGAGGAAAGCATATTTTTTGTTTGTTTGTTTGTTTGTTTGTTTGTTTGTTTTTGAAGGACTGGGGAGTGAACTCAGGCCCTAGGGCAGGCCAGGCAAACGCTTATTCTACTGAGCTATCTCCCCTGCAAAATTTCAGATCTCTGGTGCTCTGCTTCCTTTGAAATTTTAATGTGCAGGAAAATATTATTCATAATATCATTTTGTTACAGTCTCTAATGCCCCTATAGTTATAGTTCCTTTCATATTAGTAATGCAGTCTATTTGATTCTTTTTATGTTTCTAATGATACTTGTTGTGGAGGATTTGCACATTTATTAATGTTTGTAAAGAGGTTTTCTGCCTGAATTTAATTTTTACTGTATATCTACCTGACAATTAATATATTTTGTTACTATATTATATATTAGAATTCTTTTTGTTTTCTCCCATATATCTCTTTGTCTAACCTGTTAAGATGGTTCCTAAGGTTTTTAATTCTAAAAGTTTATTTTCCTTACATAAATAAATATATCCTCATGTTTAGCAGTATCCTATAAGTTTAATATGTATCATATTTCAGTTGACAGTCTTTTTTGTATGGACAGTTATTATTTACTCCATAAAGATAAAATAGAGATTAATTTACTTCATATCAAAATTCACCAAGTGTTTATTTTTTCTTGTGTTTTTGCTATTACCCTTACTTGTATGTGCAGTATTCTACATCCTTTATAATGAAATGTTCACATGCTTTAATCAAAATAGAGGATTTATTTTACATCTCTGTGTTTAGATAATCACCTAATTTCCTAGACTAATGTTATGTGATATTGAAGTCATAAAGCTAATATTATTTGGACAAGATAGCATGTCTTTGTCTTGTACTCTGAATAACTACTATGAAGACAATATACAATGTATTAATTATTGTAACTATGCTATGAACCTGTCTTGAAACTATTTCATTATAATTATTTATTTTTCCTTTAAAAAAATAAAATGGTGTACATTAAAAAATAAAGATAGTGCCATCATTATGCTGTTGAGTCCTTCTCTCAGCCCAGAAAGAATCACAAGTCAGAGGAGGATGAACAGAGGTGTTTCTTATAGAGCAAAGGAGAAACCCACCATTTAGTGTAAAGCAGTGGCCAAAGGCCCTCAGCAACGGAACTGGGAGGAGATTCAGGTGGACTGCTACCAGAACTCTTATCTAAGGTTTTTTTTTGTTGTTGTTGTTTGTTTGTTTTGTTTTGTTTTGTTTTTCACAGAAATGACTACTCATCAGCCAAGTTAAGATTCAACTATGGGGTTACAAGTGTGAGTCTAACTTAGACGGAGGCCTGTAGGAACTCAGGGTATGCCCCAGCCAAGCTTTCCAAGCACCATTAATTGTAACTAAAACAGAAAGAAGATTCTCTCTCTTTCCCACCTTCTGTCTCTCTCTTTAAGAAACATTTTTTAGAGAGACATGAATACCTTCTTTTTGGGTGAGAACACCCCACCAAGTCATTGCACCTTTGTTTGCTGAGCCTCAGGTGCCCTTGCCTTTGCTTTCACAGCCTTCACCAAGTCTTGTCTGTAAGTCCCCACCCTTCTACGCCCTCTTGGACTAGAGTCACGCTAATAAACCTTCTCTTCCTGTAATGCCCTGCTTGTGCTTACCATCGTGTTTTGCATAAACTGATTGTTTAGCTTACCCTCGGGAGCTGCTTGCGAGCCATAACCCAAACCGTATGGCAGCGGACCTCAGGCTGACCCGCTCATGGTCCCTTCCCTCCAAGTTTCTTGCTATCTGCCTGCTGCATTCCACCTTTGAGCATGCTCTCCAAGTGCCGAGAGGAGAGAGCACAGGTATTTTGCCACCCCCCCTTTCACGTGGTCTGTCTTCCATTCCGCTGTCCTCCTTGTCCTCTTCCCCACAACTGGGCTTGGGCCCAGCTCTGGCCACGCAATGACAAGTGTGGGAGCTCTCATTTCTAGTTACGGCTTGCCTCGGGTAGCATCAACCACAGGCTTGTGAAATTATTTCATATAATTTTACCCTCTACAGCTTAGATTTTTCTCTTGAATCCTAGATATTTGGAGGTAATGAAGCCACTTTATTGTATCTCTTAAAGAAAATTTTCCTATATGACAGAAATCTAGAAGCAAGTCCTAGTATATCTAATTAGGTCAGGTATATTCATTTCTTTGTCCTTACTGAAATTCTGACCTCCCTAATCTACCACAGTTTACAGTGATATCTGATGCGCATCCTCCTAAAGTCAGAAGCTGTGCTGAGAGTGAGATGTGCTCAGAAGGCAGGTGGAATGAAGGCTGTCAGACAGCAGCCCACGAAGACGCAGGGCGTGGGTGTGTCTGTAAGCCAGGTACCCTGGACTCCCAGTAAAGGCTCTGAGCAGGTCATCTTATTGAACCTCTCAGAAGAGGCATGTCCCTGGCAGCACACTGATGGTGAGGTCTTTTTTTTATTATTATTATTTCACTTAAGCCACCCGGTTTGCAGAACACAGTTTTGGCAGTCCTGGGACACAATGGCAGCAGGAAGATCTTGCACTTGGGCAGAAGGTGAGTTCTCACTGGGCCAGATGGGAGAAGCTCCATCACAGAAAGTGGTGGCCTCTCGTCAAGTGGAGGAAAGTCACAATCAAAGGGTTATGGCCTTGCCTCACCATGCGAAGTTAACAGTGAGACTGCCAAAGTACAGTGACCCTGCAGCCTATTCATGAGTTTTACTGGTCAGATGTTGTTTCAGTCATCAAGTCCTTCAATGTGGCAATGAACAAATAAAATGTGGAATAGCAAAATCCAGACATTTAGTTTTTAAAAGTTAATGTGCAAGACTTAAAGGAGGCTACCATAAATTTCATTTATTTGGACTTTAGGTAATTTGAAATTTGATTTATTGAATCCGTAGGTCAAGTTATTATTGCTGTATAGCTTTCCGAAAATTTTACTCATTTAACAATATTTAACAGATTCTTATGTGTATATTGTTCTTCAAGCATAGTTGTGTACAACATATCTACAACATTTTATTTCTCTTAATTGAAAATCCATATCCACTGATTATCACTGTGATTGTTAATCTTGATAGATCGACTTGATTTGATCACAAAATGGCTAGCAAATTAATCACACACATTTTTCGTCATCTCTGGGTGGGTTACAGGGACAGGACGTTGAGTACCACATGTGTCCTGGCACTGTTTCCCTGCTCTGCTACCTGGGCACAGTGTGCTGTGAAACCGGGAGCCATATTAAGCCTCTTCCCCTTTAGGTTATGGGGTTCAGATACTGTGTTCCCTTCCTAGGAAAGCTGGTTCTCACAGTAACTTTCCATCTCTCTGAAGTGTTATGGTGATCAACATACCATTCTTTAATTTTACTTTTTGCTTCCTGATATAAACAGAATCATCCAGTATTTGGCTGTCTCCAACTGATATATTTCATTTAGAATTGTGTCCTCAGTGTTCATTCCAATGTTGAGTATTGTAAGATGTTCTTTTTAAAAGATTAAATAGTATTCATTATATAAAAATACAACAAATATACATTTTCTCTATCCATTCAGTGGTCGATATTAATAGATGTTTATGTTTGTTTAACATCTTGCATCTTGTAAACATCTCTGGAATAAGTATAGGAGTATTGATATCCATTAAATTTCTGATTTCAATACTCTTGGATACAGATGTACAAATTATATTGATGGATTTTTAAAAATGTATTTAGTACAGGGTCTATAGGGTCTCACTGCACAGATTGGACTTATAGTGGTTCTCCTGTGTTTACCCTCCCAAGCGTTGGGCGTACAAGTGTGCACCGCCACTCCCAGTCTCAATCAACATCTCAGTGTGCTCCAGGGGTCAAATCCCTGGCCTCTGCATCTGCCTAAGCAGGTGCTTTCATCAGTTGAACTCTTTGACCAGCACTAGAATTCTTATTTTTACATGTTGGGGGAGAGCCTCTGTGTTAGCTTCCATGATGGCTGCATCATTTGTACTCTGTTCAAGGGTCTGAATTTTTCTACATTCTCATAAAACAAATTTTGTTTCTGTGAACTAATAATGAGTTTTTGAAGATGAAATAAAAAATAACATTTTCAATAGCATCAAACAGTAACTGTTCATGTGATAAGAGTTTAGTCCTCATAATATCCAATAATGTGATAGCAAAACCCCTTAATAATATGATTAAAAAATGAGCTAAGCACTTGAAGAGAATCTCTCCGAATAAGATTTATAAATAATTAAGAGATATATGAAAAATGTTTGCTGTCACTAATCATTGCTTTTTTAATAAAATTCACATTATTGTTTTCTTTAAAATCATTGCAGTGATTTTAATATACGATACTGTGCAACTTGGCTGTACCTAACATAGAACTCAATGCGTAATAAAGTCAGGTTGCTATGGACCCTGAGAGTTGGATGCCCTATCAGAGGCCCCAAGAGGATGCACAAAATACAGGGCAGATGCGATCGCAGGGTGTGGTCTCTTGAGGCCAAGAGAGGACACTGCACAGTGGCCTGCTGATACTCGGCAGGGAGGATCGGCATCGCCAGGTTGGCTGCAGACACTGAGTTGTCAGCAGCATGGCACGGACTTTCCCCTTAGGCATCGTTTGAAAACGAAATTTTTTCTCAAGGCAGCACAATAAAAACGGTCTGGAAAGAAAAACAACACCGGGATATTTTGCCTTTTCCCCTGTTCTGCCTTCTTTTGGTGGAGTGAGTTACCTAATCAGTGAATTTTGGTTTGGAATGTGTCCCCCTCCCCATTTCTATTTTTCCTCTCCAGGACCATTGCTCTGGAGTTGCACACGCTGCATTCTGTATGCATGAAACTGTACGAGGACCATGGCGATTTGGCAGCCTACACTACCCACATCTAGTTTGCAAAGGTCGAGTAATTATCGAGGGAAGTGATAAGAAGAGCAAGTGCCATTACACATAAATCAAAATTTCCTATCTTTAACTAATGTGTATTCAATTTTTAATCAACCCAGTTGCTTGCAGCTTCAGATAAAGATCAGCATTGTTTGTGGAGCTCATGAATCTCAAACAAATACAGTGAAAATAAATCTGTGCTTTCATCTTCATGTATGAGCATAGGAGCTATTGTATAGGTGGGGTAATAAGAGAACACTGTCCATTGGACTCTACAATTAGCTTCTTTGCTCACTGGACTTGTTTATGCTCTTACATAAAGATATGTAAAGCTTGTCTCAGAAGGGCCAAATATTATTATTACCTTAGAAACAAACATTACCCCACTAATTCCAGTAATCCATTATTCCTTCTCCTTTGCAGGATTCTCTTACTTTGGGCTCTTATATCTGTTTTCCTTAGTTTACTCCTCTGTTGCTTTTGTCCAATAATTATAAAGGATGTTTTGTAGGTAAATATCTTCAGACACATAAATCAGAAATCATTGTTATATATTCTTTACACTGATAATTTGGCTAATATAATTAATTATTGCATTGTAAACTGTTGTATTTCCTTGCATTTCTTGGTTTTCCAAGAAATTTAATTTTAAAAGATCATAGATTTATTTTATTCTGTTTTATGAGATGTGAGCAAACTATATGGTGAATGTACTAAGACTGATGGCTTTAAAGGATATCTCCCTTAAGTTACTCCTCTGTCTTTGAACACATGTACCCCATTGTCCCTGTCACTTTCTGAAGCAGGTCTGGAAGTTATGTTTCATGAACATCTTTATGTGTTTTTATAAAAAATATGATGAATATTGCCATCCAATGAAATGGTAGATGTCTCTGTTACATTTATGTCATTGCTGGAACAAAATACCTGACACCCAAAATTAAAGAATAAAAGACATACTTAGCTCACATTTTGTGGAGATTTCAGTTCCATCCACACTTGGGTGGCTCCAAGGCAGAGTGGTGCATGGCAGAAGGCAGCCATTCATGGTGGCAGAAAATAGCAAAGAACAAAAGGAGGAGCAGGAGCTGCAGCGGCTGCCTCCCTCCTTTCCATATATTGAATTCAGGCTATCAGCTCCAGGGCAAGTGTAGCATTCGCACCCATAATCTCAGCATAGTATCATGAATTACTCATAAACTCTAAATGTTGCCCCATGATTGTATAAGGTTTGGGAGGACACCTAGACACAAACCGTAGCAGTAAGCTTGTAAAAACTTACCCTCATTCACGTTCGTCAGCAGGTCCAACACACTGCAATGACCGTGAGAAGTGAATGTTTTCAGTTGTACTTGAGTTCACCACATCTCGTAAAACATGATGAAGCCATGGCGATGCAAATGGTGCCATAACGAAGGGTTTCCAGAGCTGCTTCAGAAAGTGGCAGGAATGATAGAGTAAGAGTGGCAGAAACGAAGCTAAGTGTCTGAGGGAAATTAATGGCAATGTGCCTATCACTCTAATAGGTTTTTTTGAAATTATATATCTTAGTTTTCAATCATGTCTTACATGTGGGAAGCTTTTTTCAAACATGAGAGGTATGTTTTGGTTCCTGAGTGCACAAAGCCTGATGTAAATCTGCTTGCGGTGAGCATCGTCCTAAGGCAGATATCTCATGAAGCAAAAAAACCGAAAGAGTCTATATTTGATTTTTTTTTTCCTCCAGAAAATAGTCAGTTTCTCCAGAAGAGATATGTTCAGTACCCTGCTTGGAGGGTCATGGTGGGGTATCACCATGTAGGCATGCATAGTGGCACTGGAGAGCAAACCCTGAGCACGAGGCATGTAGAGAGGCTGGAACAGACACAGCCGCCGGCACGCAGCTGTGGAATCCCTGGCTGCGCATGCGGCCATCCACTGTGTGTGGCTCTGACGCACGGGACTAAATGGGCCAGGGGGTGTGAGCAGCTTTGGCCTGCAACGGGAGGCACCCAGAAAGTGAGAGGCAGTAACAAGCCGCACTGCCTCTAGCCCTACCCTTCTTCTTTTTTTTAAGAATTATTTTATTTTATTTTATTTTTTTCTTGTTTCAGAATTTTTGTTTGTTTATTTATTTATTTTTATGGCCGGCTCAGCCCGCCCTGAGGGCAGGGCTGGCACAGCATGTGGTGCCGGGGATCAAACCAAGGTCCCTGCAGCTGCCCAAGCTTTCCTAAGCAGGCACTTTAGACCACTGAGCCATCCTGCTGGGCCCCCAGCCCTACCATTCTTACTCTGGGCGCAACATCCCACCTTTGTCTGTCACTGCCTGCCTGTATTCCTTACATGTTTAAATACAGATAAATTAAGGATACATGTCTGATGGCCTAAGAGAAAGCACTTAAAACTTCATGAAAGTGGCTACAAACATAGAAAAGCAAAGGCATTGCTGTCAGTCATGGCGTTGTAATAGTAAATGCAGATGGTCTTACTTTGCTTAAGGAAAGAGTTATCTGAGTAGTTCAACTGAGTGCAAAGGCAAACGTTGTGTGGGAAAAGTTTCACCCCTGCTTCACAGAGGTGGAAGGGCCAGGTGAGGCCAGCATGTGACCACCAACAGCTTCTCTGTGAGTCGTGTGTCCCATGCGGCGACGACATGCTCCAGAGGCTTTTCTTTTGAGGTTGCTCCTTGTCACTCAGAAAGACAAGTAGTTCTAATATGTGCTTGAGGCTACTGAAAGACATGTTGAGAATCCCTTGGCCTGCTCTTTGTCTTATACAGGATGCCACCACGGAGTCAACGAGTCATGATCCAGCTCTCTCCTGCTTTCTATAGGCTCCAGGAAGAGCTGATGGGAAACCACTTGAACCTCTGCAGAACCCAGATTTTACCAGCTTCAACAATAGACTGTGTCTGTATGAACGGAAAAAGGTTTGATCATGACCACTTAAAGTAGGAACATCTTATTAACTATAAAAATATGGTTTCAGGGGCCAGGGAGATAGCTCCTGGCATAAGTGCCTGCCTGGCAAGGTCATGAGTTTGAACCCCAGTCCTAAGGGCAGCGGGGGGGTGGACTACAATATGACTTCAGTTGAAAACAAACTAAGTGGTAAGAAATGGGTACCAGGCAGCACTTTAAACTATGTGACTATTCCCGTCACACTGTTTCCACTTAAAAAAAAAAAAAAATGTAGAGAACAAGGAGGAAGGAGAGAAAATGGCGTCCACGGATTACAGTACCTATAGCCAAGCTGCAGCCCAACAGGGGTACAGTGTTCACACTGCCTAGCCAACTCAAGGATATGCACAGACCACCCAGGCATATGGGCAACAAAGCTATGGAACCTATGAACAACCTACTGATGTCAACTATACCTAGGCTCAGACCACTGCCACCTATGGGCAGATGGCATATGCAACTTCTTATGGACGGTCTCCCACCAGTTATACCACTCCAGCTGCCCCTCAGGTGTATAGCCAACCTGTCCAGGGGTATGGCACTGGTGCTTATGACACCACCACTGCTACAATCACTGCCACCCAGGCTTCCTACACAGCTCAGTCTGCAAATGGCACTCAGCTTGCTCACCCAGCCTGTGGGTAGCAACCAGCAGCTACTGCACCTGCAAGACCACAGGATGGTAACAAGTCTACTGAGACTAATCAACCTCAATCTAGCACAGGACATTATAACCAGCCCAGCCTAGGCTATGGGCAGAGTACCTATAGTTATCCCCAGGTTCCTGGAAGTTACCCGATGCAGCCAGTCACTGCACCTCCATCTTATCCTCCTACCAGCTACTCATCGACACAACCTACTAGTTATGATCAGAGCAGTTACTCTCAGCAGAACACCTATGGGCAGCTGAGCAGCTATGGACAGCAGAGAGCTTTGGTCAACAAAGCAGCTACGGGCAGCAGCCTCCTGCTAGTTATTCCCCCCAGACTGGATCCTACAGCCAGGCTCCAAGTCAATATAGCCAACAGAGCAGCAGCTACAGGCAGCAGAGTTCATTCCAACAGGACCACCCCGGTAGCATGGGTGTTTATGGGCAGGAGTCTGGAGGATTTTCCAGACCAGGAGAAAATCGGAGCATGCGTGGCCCTGATAACCGGGGCAGGGGAAGAGGGGGATTTGATCGTGGAGGCATGAGCAGAGGTGGGCGGGGAGGAGGACGCGGTGGAATGGGCGCTGGAAAGTGAGGCGGCTTCAATAACCCTGGTGGACCCACGGATGAAAGACCAGATCTTGATCTAGGCCCTCCCATGGATCCTGATGAAGACTCTGACAACAGTGCAATTTGCATACAAGAACTAAATGACAGTGTGACGCTAGATGATCTGGCAGACTTCTTTAAGCAATGTGGGGTTGTTAAGATTAACAAGAGAATTGAGCAACCCATGATTCACATCCACCTGGACAAGGAAACAGGAGAGCCCAAAGGTGATGCCACGGTGTCTTATGAAGATACACCCACTGACAAGGCTGCTGTGGAGTGGTTTGATGGGAAAGATTTTCAAGGAAGCAAACTTAAAGTCTCCCTTGCTTGGAAGAAGCTTCCAATGAACAGCCTGCGAGGCGGTATGCCCCCTCGTGAGGGCAGAAGGATGCCACCACCACTCTGTGGAGGTCCAGGTGGCCCAAGAGGTTCTGGGAGACCCATGGGTCGCATGGGAGGTTGTGGAGGAGACAGAAGAGGCTTCCCTCCGCGAGGCCCCCGCGGTCCCTGTGGAAACTCCTCTGTAGGAGGACACGTCCAGCATTGACCTGGAGACTGGCAATGTCCCAATCCACGTTGTGAAAACCAGAACTTTGCCTGGAGAACAGAATACAACCAGCGGAGGGCCCCCAAACCTGAAGGCTTCCTCCCACCACCCTTCCCACCCCCCGGTGGTGATCGTGGCAGAGGTGACCCTGGTGGCATGCGGCGAGGAAGAGGTGGCCTCATGGACCATGGTGGTCCTGGTGGAATGTTCAGAGGTGGCTGTGGTGGAGACAGGTGGTTTCCGTGGTGGTCGTGGCATGGGCCGAGGTGGCCTTGGTGGGGGAAGATGAGGTGGTCCAGGGGGCCCTCCTGGACCTTTGATGGAACAAATGGGAGGAAGAAGCGGTGGACGTGGAGGACCTGGAAAAATGGATAAAGGTGAGCATGGTCAGGAGCGCAGAGACCGGCCCTATGAGATGCAGAGACCCGCAGAGCTGCACTGACTACCAGATTTATTTTTTTAAACCAGAAAATGTTTTAAATTTATAATTCCATATTTATAATGTTGGCCACAACATTATGATTATTCCTTGTCTGTACTTTAGTATTTTTCAGCATTTGTGAAGAAACATTAAAACCAGTTAAATAGAAAAAAAAAAAAATTTCCTTATGCACAGGCTTTGCAACTCTTTATCAATAAAAAGTGCTCAAAACCTAAGAAGGTAGTGCTATCTTAAAATCCTCACATGTCCCCTAGTTCCTCTAATCTGTTTGATGACACTAGGAAGTCCCTTCTACCTCCTCCTCCTAGTCCCAAGCCCAGTAAATGCCCCACTTTAAGTTATAGATGCCCAGCAGTGCAACCAGAGAGACAAAGGATCTTGCAAAAGGATTAAAAACCATGCAGATGGGACATTGTGCTTAAAAATACCTTCAAAAGAATATTTCCCCTTCAAGAGAACTGAACTGAGGCTGTAATACGAGTGGAAGATTAAAGTGATGTTTGTTTTGCTAGCTACTTTCCTGAGAAGGTAAAGAGGTGCGTTGAGACTTTTGTAAATATACTAATCAAGACAGTAGAAGATAATAAGAGTACTTATGCCTCATTAATGAGGGCGTCATTCCAAGCCATCCCTTCATGACAGATCCATGTGCAATTCTCTGTTAAATTTCAAGGGACACTAATTGCTTCTCAGTCTTAAATTTGAAAGACACAATTTTTTATTCCCTATATCCAGAATCCCCAGTTCTGTTTGCCTTTAAATAAAATATTTTAGTTTATAGCCTCATATATTCAGCTTAAGCTACACGAACTTCAGAAGGGCTCACCCAAGAGAAGTTATGGTCCAGTTGCTGAACATAGCCTTTTCTGTGTTAAACAATCAGAATCCAGAAAGACATAAATGACAAATGGGGCTAAGATGGTGGCTCTCACTCTTAGTAAGACTTCAAACCCACTCAAATTGTCTAACATGCCCTCAGGAGCAACTGGAAAAGCTTCTCTTTTAAGTGTATGAGGACTGACCCTCCAGGCGCACCAAGCTGTCAGCTGGACTCTGCTCTGCGTGAGGCAGCCAAAGCACTGCACTCAGCACCCTGGGGGACCCCCTGTACCCCCTCCCAGAAGAGGCCAGGCCAGCCACAACCTGCATTGCCACTTCAGGTGACTGGAGAGAGCCATGGGAACCCTCACTGGCCCTGGCCATAGGCATTACCACCTCCTCTGAGAAACCCTGTGTGCCACAGATGGATAAGCAAGCCAGTTCAACTGCGTTACTTCTGTTCCGTTCTCTCTAAAAAAAATTTCCCTCTGGATTGATAGCCATAGTTGATGCTGAGGAGACGCTCAATTAGGGATTCCTTATTCGTCCTGTGCACAGATGTTAACCACACTTATGAACCATTCCAGAGATCAGTAACCTGCCCCTCCAAGACCCTAGCAGGTGAGGTTCCCTGATAAAAGTAGATTTATCCATGACAGATATAGAAAGGTAGGTTATGGGGTTATCAGCTCACAACAGATCATTAAAGCTAAACTTTTGCCCTCAGGAATCTCTGCTCAGAAAGCAAAGCTGGTACCTCTTATCTGGACATTATTTTTAAAAGACAAAAAGTTAATTATCTATACAAACTCCAAATATGTTTTTGTGGTGCTACATTTATGGTCTGGAAGTAAAAGAACCTTACTAATAAAAAAAATTATCAATAAAACACAGGCAAAGTTTCTACAACTGTTAGGGACAGTCCAATTTCCCAAACCCACTATAATCATGCATAGTAAAAGACACCAAGAAAGACAAGTTATTGTGTCCTTAAAAAATTAAAAGCCTGATAAAATAAAGGGGCAATTCTGCAGTTCCACCCTAGTTTTATCCCAGATCCTGGGGAACCATTCTGGTCCTTCCTCAAGGGACTTATTGATGAGCTATGAACATCCTATGAAGAAACTGGGCTTCATCCTTCTAAAAGGATGACAGGAGCCTTCCAGCCCCTAAGTGAGCTCTGACAACACTTGGCTAAGAGGTTTCTCACTCATGGCTTGGACTGCTGCTAGTAATAGCACTGTCTTTGAGCATGAGAGTTTGTAAAATCCTCAAAACAGGGCTATGTCTGAGCCCATCTGACTCTTATAAAAGAGGTAATTTCTGTCTTTGGATGTGCTAACAGATCCAGAGACCATACAACTCTTACAATATTTCATTAGCGTGGAAAGTCAAGTACACTAGACTTTCCAAAAATATGAGAAGTCTCCTGCTGGCTCTGGGCCTAGGAGGTAGCATCCTAGAGTGCAAGCACCCACAGAAACTGGGAGAGTCAGAACAGTCCCTGGCAAGTTAAAGCCAACACAGCAGAGCCCTATTTGGGGGATTCTTGCCACATCCACTTTAAAAAAATTGGCAGAAATAAATAATGAGATTCATTGCCTAATATAAAACCAGCATCATCTAAACTATCAAGAGAGATAGAGAGAGAGAGACAGAGACAGAAAGACAGAGAGACAGAGACAAAGACACATAGAGAGAAACAGAGAGAGACAGAGAGACAGAGACAAAGAGACACAGAAAGAAACAGAGAGAGAGTGAAAGACAGAGAGAGAGAGAGAGAGAGAGAGAGAGAGAGAGAGAGAGAGAGAATCATCCAAGAAAAAATAAAAGCTACTCCTGTAAGCCTCTAAAAGCCTTGAGATTTCTCTTCAGAGAAGCAAGACTCTTGGGCTGCGACCCATGATATTGCTAAGGCTATGGCTTTCAGAAACTTGATCTTTTATCTAACATTTCTCTCAGTACACATTTTTCTCCACAGAAACCATAAAAGTCTACCGCTCCTATGAGAGCTAATAGCAGTGTCTTTCTCCTACCAGACAGCTTGATGGTCACTAAGTCTCCTCTCGTTGTCCTCTCACAGACTTTTCCTCCACACCAGCCAGTGAGCCCCAGTGCCCTAAGAGGGTTAGAGAATGCAGAATCCCCAGTGGGGAGGGCCTATAACCTCTTCTAAGTAAAAAAAAAAAAAAAAAATCAAAGACAGATACCTCCTATCTTAGGGCAACCCAACCAAAGCCAAGGGTTTATGGCTTGGGAACAGAGTTAGGGGAGAAAACATGGCCTAGGCTGTCTGGGAGGAGAGGCTCTGGGATCTCAGAGACTGGATAACGCTGCTTGTCAAGTCCACACGTATGCAGTTCTCTCAGGTGCTGTCAAGTGCAAAGGGATGGGAGGAGACAGAAGCTGTAAGAGCCTGCTATTATCTTTTCATGAATGATGTCCCTGTGGCCCATGTATCTCCTGTTTCTTTTTCTTCTTTGCATGTAAATTTTCTTCTCTTCTGTTCAGCCCAAAATTGCCCTGCATAGCCTTTACCCTCCACATTTTCACTTTTTTGTTTTTGTCTTTTTGAGGTAGGGCTTTGGTAAGTAATTCAAGTTGGCCTTGAACTTCAAGGATCCTCCTGCTTCAGCCTCCCAAGCAGTGGAACTTCAGGCCTGTGTCATCACACTTGACCTTCACTTTTTAAAATAAAATTTGGCAATTTTTTTTCACTTATCTTATTTAATAATTTGTTGGAGACAAGAAAAAAAACAACTGAAAAGTAAGAGGCAAGGAATCTAACAAAAAGAGCTACTGGAGAGTAGATGAACACAGAAAGGAACACCTGAGATATTCTCTGATTTTGGACTTTGAAACATTTTCTACATAAAGCTATTTGGGCTAACAGAATGCATTAATCTGATTTAGTAATGTAGAGTTCAAAATTTAATGACAAACTTCATGAGATCTGTGCTACTGTAGTGCATTTATTGAGTGTTGTGAAGTTGTATAATGATTAATTACACTCTAATATCAACTAGACACAGTAAATGGAAAATAAATTGTTTTGATAATATGATTCATCCTCTTTCTACTGTTGATTTCCTTTCTCAATATGATGCTTTCAATAAAACACAAGCCTCTTTAATAAATGAAGCTGAAAAAACTAGCTGTGCTTATGCTGAAGGTTGAAATTAGACCCATGCTTATCACTACACACTAAACTACAGTCAAATGGATCAAAGATTTAAATATTAAAATAGATATACTAAATCTACTGGAGGAGAAAGTAGATAGGAATCTTGAAGACATAGTGGTAGGTAGTGAGTTCATGAATTAAAACCAAACTACATGGGAAATACTTCAAAGAATCAACAGTTGGGATCACAACTCTTTAAAAAGATTCTGCATATCAAAAGAATTCTCTAAGGGTCTGTGAGATAGCTGAGCAGACTAAGCACCTGTTTAGGGAAGCAAAGGGACTGAGGTTCAGATCTTGGTCCTGCCTGGCATGCTGGCCTTGCTCCTAGACATGATGAGACAGAAACTGAGTCCACACGTGGTGACTCACACCTGTAATGCCAGTGCTGGGGAAGCTGAAAACAGCAGGATCACTATGAGCCTGAGCTGCATAGAAAGAATCTGTACAAAAAAACAGAAAAAAAAGAAAGAGGAGGAGGGGGAGAGAGAGAGAGAGAGAGAGAGAGAGAGAGAGAGAGAGAGAGAGAGAGAGAGAGAGAGACAGAGAAACAGAGAAACAGAGAGACAGAGAGAGAAATTCCCAAGAGTATAAAGAAAATTCACAAAGTGGAGAAAAACATTTAGCTGACTGTCCCTCAGACAAAAGACTTCTATCTAGAACATATAAAGATTTTTTTAAAAAAAATCAGGCCCCCAGATTCAAAGATCCAATCAAGAAATGGGTATCTGAAATCAATATACAGTTCACAAAAGAAGAAATACAAACAGCAAATAAATATATGAAAAAATGTTCAACATCACTGGCTATACAAGTGATGAAAATTAAAACAAGGCTGACATTCCATCTTATTCCAGAAAGAACAGCTATCATGAAGAAAGCAACCAGGGGGCCGGCCAGAAAGCTCAGCAGATTAAAGCGCTTGCTTCGGCAGACACAGGGACCAAGGTTCTATCCAACAATTAAGACTGGACATGGTGGCACATGCCTGCAATTCCAGTGCTTGAGAGACTGAAAACAAGGGAATCACTAGTTGTCTGAACTGTGTAGTGAGAACCTACAGATCCTGTACTAAATACAAAGAAGAGGAAGAGGAAGAGGAAGAGGAAGAGCAAGAGGAAGAGGAAGAGGAGGAAGAAGGCAACCAATGACAAATGCTGGAGGAACTGCGGGGGGAAAGGAACCCTTCTCCTCTGTTGGGAGTACAGACTGGAAGTCGGTGTCACCCCTGTGATATGTCTCCCTGCCTTGGAGCCAGCTGATTATGGACTGAAACCTCCACACACTATGAGCTAAATAAACCTTTCCTTCCTTAATTTGGGGCCTTGGGTATTTGGGGTCAGCAACAACAAAAAAGTAACCAGCACACTAGACTTCTGCTAGAAATGTCCCACAGATTCTTATATTCCATTAATAAAAACTCTACAGTAGAAACCTCTGTTGATTTCTTTTAGTCCTTTCCTAAAACACAAAAAGAAAAAGTATTAAAGGAATACTACACATGAATTTGAACACATATAATACAATAGATAAAGTCTCTAAAGCCAGACTTGCACCTCTTTTATTGTTTTATAAGCACATATTCTTGACAAAAAAAATGTATCTCCCCCTCTGTTATGTAAGATTACAGGCATTTTGATAGCTGACTATTCCAACTGCTGATATTTCATAAGGTTTATTTCTATTTGATACTGTGAATTTTAATTGCTTAACCTGAAATTTTAAAAAAAGAAATAAAAACGAGAAAAAATATTTGTACTAACAGTGTTTAGAAAAGTTATCATGTTTGAGTCTTGTACTCTGAACAACTACTATGAAGACAACAATATGTATTGTATCAATTACTGTGGCTTTCCTACTAATGTGTTTTGAAACTGTCTCAATGTTATGTCTTATTAAAAGTAATAAAAATAAAATAATTAAAAGGAGAAATACAACTTTAGCATTTTTTGAGATTTTCTGTAATGTCAAGCATGAATGAATATAAACCCTAAATTCTAGCCTAAGACTTCTAGATTTTGTTTAATGTTTTAATTGAATTCTCAGGTTCTATGTAAGATTTAGTTTTCTGCCCTATTCATTTCACTCATAAGAGTAAAATTGTTGAGGGAAGTAGACCTACTTTCGGAGTCCCTTCTTGGCTCTCATCTCGGCCTAAGAAGTCTAAACTTACAATCCTAAAACCATGTTATTGGAATTCCACCAAGTTAATTCCAATCTACCACTCCCAATGCAACCCACAGTGATAACAAAGACACTAAGACATATATATAATTATTGGAGAGCCAAGGGGTCCTAAGTCCCACCATGAAGATGGTTTTCCAGAACCAAGAGAGCAACTCAGAGCTGCACTCGGGTTTCATTCATTGGAGAAGGAGGAGTGACTTGTGAAAGGGAATTGTGGGAAGAAGGTCAGCAATGAAGGAAGTTGTGGGGAGGTGGTAGGCATTGAAGGGGATTGTGGGAAGAAGGTGAGCACTATGAGCTGGGCTAGGTAGGAGGCCTGCATTCACCTCCGCCATATTTAGAGTTATGCAAAATAAGTGATTTGCATTATGCTATTGTAATATCTAATATTTTGGCACTTCAGCTCTGATGTGTAATCTTTTCAAGCCCCAGGAAATAATAGCCTCTATCTTGAGGCTTGATCCCAGCTGACACCGTGGAACATTGGCTCTTCGTCCTGTTATCAGGTAAACACGCGTGCCATCTTCAAAAATTACCACCAGCACCTCAGCTAGACCAATACACACTGCTTAAGGCTAATTGAGAGGATAATGAAAAGTCCTAGCCAACTCTTTATATTTCAATACAAGGGAATAGGGTCAGGCTCAGTCAAAATGGAGACAGTCACTTTTCTTTTAAGGAGAGCTGCTCAGGTAGTCCTCCACACCTAGCTTAGCAGCCTAAGTGCATGCCTTGCAAGCACATGGCCCCAAATTCAATCTCTGGTACCAGAAAAAAAAAAAAAAGAAAAGTTGAATTATTGGAATTAGACCTTTTCCACACTTACCAACTCTCTGGATGCCTGGCTATTTTATTCGTACATACTGCTAGTTGAAAATCACAAATATTACTTTTCATTTATATTTTAGCTTCTATTTGTAATCATAAATATTTTTATCCTTATAATTAATTTTAGCTTATATAAATAAAATTTAAAATCTATTTTAATTTTAATCTCATATGTGCATGATTCTAAGGATAATTGGGAATTTTCAAATTTTCTTTCATTTTCTTTATTATCATCTAAGTTGATCCATATGTAATATTTCCATTACTGTTCTTCTAGTTTATAGAAACCAGCATTGCATTTTATGCTTCATAAAAGTAAATTCACCCCATTCTATACTTCCATTCTACCTTAGAAATGCAGTTTAAATTCATAATTTTGCAAGTAGAAGGATTGAAGTCTTTATTTTATTTTAAATTCAATGCACTGGGTACACTCAGAATGCTTATGTTGTGATACACACAATTTTCTATTATAAATATAAGTAGAAAAAAAATTTAAAGCAGGAAAGTTTGATTATGAATGAGAAGTATTCCTCCATTACTTTCAACTTCAATTTAGTTAAATCTTTTGTTATTATCTAAAAAGGGACTCATAATTATAAACATGCCAAGAATATTTTCAGTTCAGCTTTGTACTGTTACATCTATCATTGTGATAATAGTATTTTTCAGAGTGCATGTTTATTGTCTTCTAAAATTACTTGAAATCTATTTTTTTAGCAATGATGAATTTTTCATTGTATTGAACATAGTAATAACAAGCAGGTTCATTCATAATTTCACATATAATGCCAGATAATCCTGTAAGGATGGAACTAATATAGTCAGCTATTTACATCTTATTAAATCAAGTCATTGATTTACATATTTATATTAGTTGGTACCTGAAAATGCTGCTTTACGATAATATTTAACATTAGAGAATACTTAATATGTACGTGCATTTCTAGCGAGGCTTTGAGTTAAAAATATTAATCCAGAATGAACTGTAATCTCCAAATAATCAAGAGAAAGAAATAAAACATACGAAAGAGAAAGACTATTTTGAAGGAGCAAGCCAAGGTATGGGGAAGGAAAGTTGATGATTCTGGGAAAGATAAAAGCAGAAACCAGAGAAAAGTGAGGGACAAATGAAGAGAGCCACAATAGTGTGCTTTCCTTAGGGAGGAGAAACATTTTCTAACTTATTAGGTAGATAAGAGCACATGGAGAGCACATCAGTAATGCACAACATTCAGAAGCTTTTTATTTAAAGTAATTTTAACATTTCAAATACTGCAGATATCTTGATTATATGGCCAGAAGCAATATACAATAATTTTGAATTAAATTCATATGAATGGATTTTATTACAATCAAGGCATTTTTTATTTTTACAAAAACAGCTTTATTTACCATCGTGAAACTTGGGAAAAGAAGAATTACCTCATCATTCTAATTATAATGTCAGGTGAAAGACAACAGCCTGATAAGGAATGGAATGGAGAGCACTAAACTAGTCCTCCCCACATGCAAATGTTGACCAACAATGATCATAACCAGTGGAGAGAAAAATTCTTACACTGACCAAGATACTATAATTATCAATGGACATATAAGATCACAGACTAACTTATTCTCACACTTTCAAAGCTCTTCAACATTTGATAATACTTTAAGGATGATACAAGTAGATCTTTTGCATATTCAGAAAAAAGTTTTCCAACATTGAGAAAAAAATGTAAAATCAAATCTGATGACATTTATCACTATTAAAGTGAAATTATTTTATTTCTTGTTAGTGATTTGGTCTATGGGCATACTAGTATGTATTAATGTATATTATTTTAAAGATGGACTACAAGATAGAAAACATTTTACAAGTAAAATGACTTTTTATTTTTTCTTTTTGAGACAGGGTCTCACTGCACAGTTCAGGCTGGCCTTGAGCTCACACTTGTAGCCCAGACTGGTCTCGAACTTCACTGATCCTCCTGCCTCAGCCTCCCGAGTGCTGAGATTATAAGCATGCGCCACCATGCCCGGCGTAAAATGACTTTTGAATTGCACAAGTTTTAAACTTTTCATTGTATTTAATTAATCCTACTGTTTTAGATAGTAGGTTAAGGTAATTAAATTATGTTTTTTTTATTATTATTATTATTATTATTATTATTATTATTATTATTATTATTATTATTATTATTATGGCTGGCTCAGCCTGTCCTGGGGGCAGGGCTAGCACAGCATGTGGTGCCTGGGATCCAACCTTTGTCTCTGCGGTTGCCTAAGCTTTCCTAAGCAGATGCTTTAGACCACTGAACCATTTCTCTGGCCCTAAAATATGTTTATGCAAACTGGCCTTTGCTGGAAGTCCCAGAACTTGGATGATGAGAGCGACCCTCCTTTTACTAATTTTATCTCCAACTAACTCAGAATAGGTAGTCTTTTTGCTATTTCTAATTTTCCTTGTGGAAACATCAATCAGTTAATTGTCCTTGATAAATCTACTCTGAAACAGTGAGAGAATTTAAATTGAAACTTCCTAAAGAGTTTGAGAAAGGCCTATGAATCATGATCAACTAACAGATGTATTGAAATTTATGGCTCTTCTAGAGCGGTTCTGTCAATTTGGAACCAGTCCAGGGCAGGCCCTTTGCACATAAAATAGAATGAAACAGACATGCACATGGACCCATTTCACTTTTGTCTGTCTCACCACAATGACTTGAAAAATGTATTGAATAAATTCTGTTGACAGATTTATGGCCGCTGAATTTTTCCAATCTTGTCCTTATCTAAAACCGAGTATTTTCCAAGCCAGTCTTGCTGGTGCTCTCGGTGCTTCGCTATGCTGCAGCGTTCACACCAGGAAAACCAGTGAGAAAGCAACAGAGCGTGCTTAACGACACGTGTCCCTTTCTACTGCGCGTCCCGAATGTCACGACTGTCAACTGCGTCACAGAGGGCTTCAGGAAATGGGCTAGAGAGCAAGCTGAATAAAGAACGCTGCTGGGGAATGGCAAGAGCAACTCATTTTCGGAGCTGCACTTTCAAAGCCTCTTGGTTATTTGAAGACCACACACACTGTGCCGTGCCTCTAAAATAGCTATTTGTGGATTTTGTTCCCCATGCCTTCCAAGTCTGGCTTTGTCTTGCCTTAGATTTTCTTTTCTCCTCCTTCTTCTCCTTCTCCTTCTCCTTCTCCTTCTCCTTCTCCTTCTCCTTCTCCTTCTCCTTCTCCTTCTCCTTCTCCTCCTCCTCCTCCTCCTTTTCCTTCTCCTTCTTCTTCTCCTCCTCCTCCTCCTTCTTTTTTTTTTTTTGAGTCAGGGTATCGCTATGCAGTTCAGGCTGCCCTTGTGATCAGTTTTGTAGCCCAGGCTGGTCTCAAACTTACATCGATACTCCCGTCTCAGTCTCCTAAGTGCTGGGATTACAGGCGTGCGCCACCACAGCCAGGCAGTTTTTCTTGAAAAGAAAGAAATACTATCTTATTTGTGTGCACAGCTTCTAGATAACCTGTCTGTGCACTTCCGTTTCCCTCCGCCAAAGCCAGCGGGGGTGAAGCTCAATCTCCGCTTCAGCTCCTTAAGTCTGAAGCTACCTGAGTCTTCTACTTCTCACGTGATAGGTGTTGAGTTTATGTACTATCTCAGAAAATGAATTTCATTAACAGAGAAATATGATTATCATTTCACATTATTTGTTTCATTTACACTACTAGTGAGTTAACTGGAATTTAATGTATTATAGGGATATAACATTTAGATCCCTATATACAATTATAACCTTATAAACACAAACATATGGTTACAATTATGTTCATTTTATTAATGGCATATAGTATAAACTTATATAAGGAAAGAGGCACGATAAAGTACTACACACAGAGATTTATAAAGCAACCAAATGAGCATTTCAGAACAATCAATACGTATGATTACTGCATAGAACGTTGTTCAATCTGAGTAAACTTTATAATTAAAATAGTAGCTGTGACTGGCAGTTTACTCAAATAAATTAAAATATGTTTGTCTTCTGAGCACTACCAAGGATGCTGACAGTGCAAAGTTAACTTTAAGTACCTAGAATTTTATAGCAGTTAGACAACTGCAATCACTTCTCCTCCTTTTGAATGGAATTTGCATAGAAACATTCTTACACACTAGTGACTGCTTAACCATTAAGATTCCACTTTTTATTTTCTTCATCAGACAGTTTGGTATTTAAGATTCACTGTGGTTTTCTGGTCACAGTAACCCTTTCCTTGGTTTGCTCTGTATCATGTTCATGTAGAACTTTTACTAAGTGAGTGTGCTGATATCATGCTATGGAGTTGTTTAATAACAAAGCAAATTCTTCAACCTTGGGAACATTTTTACTTTATTTTCTTGAGAATACTGTATCAAAAGTGCAAATTAGATTCTGTCCTGTGGATATTAATCTATTCTCTACAGCCTGGATTGTGGAAGCTACAATTTTTCTATTATAGGATTTAGGAGGGGAAATAGTGTTACTTACTTTAATATTTTAAATCAGTTTAAATTATGAGTCTGTTAGGAGGATCACTATAAGTCTAAGATGCACAGTGATACCTGCACCAAATAAATAAATGATTTAATTTTTTAAAAATTATATGAGTGACTGTTTCACGTGGGGAAGGGAATTTAGATTTCAATAATCAGCTGCTTCTTTTTTATCCACATCTTCAGAGTTTGATAAAATGGAAGGATCTTTTTTATGTATTTGATCAAGGTAATAAACAACATAGGATTTTTATGCTTTGATGAATCTTTCAATTAGTCTCTTGAGACACTGCTTTAGAGTAGGTCTATGGTTATAAATTTGGTGATACAGAGATCCTATTTTGAAAACAGATCCAACAGGAATTATTGAACAATTGTGTGTATCACACAAGATTTAAAA